>JAWWEE010000159.1:26783906-26860783 GCA_035221455.1 Xenops minutus
ACTGCCATCCAGGGACATTGCCACCCGGGGACACTATCACCCAGGGACACTGCCACCCGGGGACATCATCACCCGAGGACAGAGCCACCCGGGGACACCATCACCCAGGGACACTGCCACCCGGGGACATCATCACCCGAGGACAGAGCCACCCGGGGACACCATCACCCGAGGACACTGCCATCCAGGGACATTGCCACCCGGGGACAGAGCCACCCGGGGACACCATCACCCGGGGACACCATCACCCGGGGACACTGCCACCCGGGGACAGAGACACCCGGAGACACCATCACCCGGGGACAGAGCCACCCAGGAACACAGCCACCCGGGGACACCGCCACCTGGGACACCATCACCCAGGGATGCCCCACGCAGGGACACAGCCACCTTGGGACACCCCCACGGAGGGACACCCCCACCCAGGGATGCCTCACGCAGGGACACCGCCACCCAGGGACACCGCCACCCAGGGACACCGCCACCCGGGGATGCCCCACGCAGCACCCCCGGCTGCGAACCCCTCCCACGCCCAGGTCTCCTTCCCGTCCCTTCGGCCACTCCGGCACCCTGCGGGACCCCTGCGCGGGCACTGCCGCCTTGGAGTGTCCCCGTGGGGCCACACAGGCTGGTGGGGCTGAGCCGTCCCCCACGCAGGTCCGTGTGCCCCCGGGTCCCACCCTGCGGGGCCAGGGCCACCCACGCCGGAGGGCACAAGCCCTGCCGGGGAGAAGCGCAGTCCGGCATCGCTGTCGGTGGGGCTGACCCCGTTTCGGGACCGGATCTGCTCCGTCCGGTCTCTCGCCGTGCGGTGACTCACTCTCCTGTCATGTACCTGGACATCAAAGGATGCTGCAGCCCGAGCGGTACCTGCCTGCGTGGGGTTTCTGTAACAGTCAGGGGTTATGGACTCTATGATGGCTACTTCAATACTTGATCGTGCATTTCAAAGTTCCCCTGTGATCTATACATGCGTGCCATTTAAAACATCTTTCATGTCTGTTTTGTTCTTATAACAATTTTTTCCCCCACAACTGCTTCTGTCAGCCCCTTCTTCTCCTCCCAAACCCAGCAGTGCCTCTCACAATCTGCAGCGCTCGGAGCTGGTGCAGAGGCTGCAGCCTCAGGAGCCTGCAGCTGCCCAGGGAGCATCCCACACTCATCACTGTCTACAACTTTCTTTCAGAAATTAAGTTTCTTTTTCCCTCCTAGTCCCAAGTGTGCTGCCAGTCACATTGATTTGTACCAAACAGTGCAGTACACGTGCTCTGATACAGAAAATCGCACCTAATTTTAAATCGAAGTCACTTATCCAAGACTGGTTAGGAGTCAAGCTGTGACCATTACATTCAGATCACTTATGACACAAACTAGATTTAAACACGTATTTCAAGAAGCATAAACCTGTGTCTTCTGACTTTGCTACAGTTTTAGATGATGGTAAAAGTCAAAACCACCACCATAATTACCCATCTATTTCTCATTGTGTTTTCTGTAGTGCCCATCACTGTAAAACCTAGGATATGATGTTTGAAAGTTAAATAAATGATGTAGAACTTAGATCTTTGTTTCAGCTAGGCATTTTTTACAGCATCAGAGCTTGAGTGCAGGCTGTAAGCCTTGTCTCTGCACCATGTCTTTTATTGCTTCCTCACTTGTACAGTGCAGCTTGGGAATTTTAAGGCAGAGAAGGGTGTATAAATTGCACAGCTCTGTACTGCAGATGGAACTGATCCCTGCTGTAATGCTGCCGAAGGTAGGAGAGCTGTAAATGAGACGGGCTTTTGCTCAATGTTTAGTATAGCCATTTCACCGAGCAGTGCATTGCCCAGCCCCTGAAGCCCTGTGCTGAAAAAGAGGCAGCAGGCAGAGAGCACTGGTAGGTTTTTACAAAAAATTTAACTGAGCAAGAGTCGTCTTTCCTTCCTCATTTTTCAGGTCTCTCTCAGAGTATGTAGATATCACTTTTCATTTTGAGGGACACTGCAAATCAAAGCCATACCAGGTCTGGGTAGAGTTTTTCCTCTGTTACTGATGTCCTCAAAAGGTGTGGTAATTTCCCAGTAAGATGCTGTTCAATCACTGGTTTTATGTTCTGCTGATACTGAACTGATGTTCCTAGTATGTGGAGGTTTCTTGTAAAGGTATTTTTGCAAAAGAAGAAGAGGAGAGGTACTGGGACTCTCTGCCTGTGTGGATTTTTAGTGGTTGGGAATATGTGTCAGTGAAACTGAGACAGGTTTGGAGACATCCTTAGGTGATGTCCTGACAGCAGTAGTGACTTGCAGGTAGCTGCTACTTCTGCCTATTTTCCCAACTTCTCCAGCCATGTTAAAAAGAAATATATTTGGACTTTGAAGAGGGTGGAGGGGAGCAGAAGGGGCCACAAGAGCAGGCAAAACTTCTAATGGGACCATCCAACCAGTCTGGTCAGACATCTCTGCTGCATTATTAATATAACACTGTGCACACACAGTTCTCAATGCTGTATTTTGTGAATCATAAAACAGGGGGAGAGACCCTTTCAGGTACGTACTGGGATACCTTCTTATCAGACTTTAATATTTCAAATACCTCTAGTGTTGAGTCTGAAGGGGATGTGGATGGAGAGAGGAGTTACTCCTCTGCCTTGTGAATAAAGTCCCAAAGGATCAAGGGCTAAAAGATGCTGAGCACACATTTCAATAGTTCTTCCCAGTGCAGACCAGACAAACTTGCAGTTCATTCCACCGAGCTGTCAGGTGCATGCCCAGTGGTGGGAAGAGCTGAGGGACTTTGTGGCTGCTGCCTGTTTCTGTGTCTGAGTTGAAGTGCAGCTCCCTTTGCACAGATCAGGCCAGTGAGTTTCTTTATTTGCCCAGATTGGGCTGAATTCTGTGTTTCTGTGACTTTACTTTTCTGTGACTCCTGTCCTATCTTTTTACTCACTGACATTTCCTTGGATGTCACTGTTATGTACAGAACAAGAGGTGAATGCTCAGAAATGTTTTTGGAAGCTGGCTGCAAAGGCCAGGTTAATGGTTACTCGTGTGCTAACACAGACTCTGACCCACACAGTGCAGCCAGAGCCAGAGCACTGCTATCATCTGCTCACACAGCACAGGATGGCACAACACAGAGACGACCTGGAGTAGTGCTGTCTCCTCACTCTGCCTCATCTCTCATTAGCAGCAGCCTCTGCAGCAAGAGACGCTTCTTTCGAAACTTAAAAAGTGAGCGTGAATGCTGTTCAAAAGCCTGCTTGTTAGAAGACTAGAAAAGAGTGGCAGCCTGAGCTGTAGAGATATAGAAGACTTAAAATACATATATATGAATCATATATGCCGGCCTATAAGCAAGGGTGTATAGAAAGTGACCTTTCTGTTTCATCACTGCAGAGTAAACAAACTGCATAATTTGCTCCATCCTATGAGTACTTGTCCCCTCCATGCTGTCTGCCCCCATGTCATGTGCTGAGCTGCATTTGGCAGCTTCACTCCCTCCCTCATCCTTGTATTCCTTCTGTTGTTCGTTTTCATCCAGCACAGCAGGACACCCTTTCTTCTGTCTTCCCTGTTTCTTCACCAAAAATATGGTCCACTTCATTCAGGTGCAGAGATGAGTCCTGAGCAGTGGACAAAGCAGATAAAAAAACACAGGAGTAACTTGTGGGAGGGCAGTCAGAACAGTCCCAGTTTTACTGTATGTCTGTCTTACATACAGAGTTTTACACGTCTGGATACTTACCTGAAAAGGCAGAAATACTGATATTTGTGGAGGAAAACAAAGTTGTGTCCAAGGAGAGAAGAATATAAAGACCTACCACACAAAAAATGCATGAGAATGGAGCTCTCAAACCTAGGCTAATACATCTTCAAGTACTAAGATTTGAGTTCAGACTCAATGTCATCACATTTTCATAGTCTTTTTTGAGGATGTATTTGCTCCAGCTTGAAGAAGGACCTTAAGAGTAGACATGGTTTTACATTTGGATTTCCCAACGCTGGACACTTTTAAGATTCAGCTGGACATGGAGCTGGGGCATGTTGTCTAGACCATGCTTTGTGAAGCAAGGTTAGACCAGATCATTGAGGTCCCCTTCCAACCTGGTATTTATGATTCTGTGATTTCCTAGCTACATTGCACAAAAAGTTAATGTTCTCCAAGTTGAAGATCTACATTTAGTTTGTCCTACAGGTAAGCAATCTGCCAGAAAATATCTGTTCTTCACTCACAGAAGCAATTATTCCACATGAAACTGATGCATAAAATAAGCTAAGAAAGCACCCCCCTGTGAGTACAGCAGCCTGCTAGAAGTCCTGAGTAAGCAGAGCTAGAAATCTGTTACTTCATGGAGGCTGGAAAAAATTTGCTTAATATTTTTAGCCCAGTTGACAGTTTTGCTAACCTCTCTCCCTTTTGAACATTTTTCATGTAAATATTTTTCAACAGTAAGTATATAGAAACAGTGTGGTAAAGGAGCAGGGAAATTTAAGAGGAGCACATGAAACTGACAATGCAGGAACGGAGACCTATCATAAAATACCAAGTCTGTAGTCTGATCTCCATCTGCTCACTAGTGAGCCCCCACACAGGAAGACTTCAAAGTTCCCCTGTCTGCAAATAAATTTGGTGTCCTCTGGGCTGCACATACATACTTCGCCTGTAATGACAACACACAGTCCATCTAATTGCATTTAGCCAGGAACCCTGATCCCTAAACATTACTAAGAGTGGGCTCACGTGTTGCAGACATGCAAGTGGCGCCTCTGAGTACCAGTCCCATGGTGCTTTTTGGGGGCGAACTCTGAAGGGCCCAGGTACCACTGAGGATAATGGGCTTCATTTCAATGTAACACTGGATGTAGTGGTTTTTATTTATTCTTCATTGGCGATTTCAGGCATTCACTGAGGGATAATCATCCTTATTCTTCCCACACATCCCAGAAGCTGATAGTCAGTTATTTAATTGGCCTTTTTCTCATTGTTTCAAAAGACATTTTTTCCTATGTTTCCAGATAAAGGTGAAACCATGGCCACTGAGAATTACAGATTATAGAAAGGTCAGGCTGCAGGATTGCTCCCGCCCGCATGCCCTGAACCCTATGCAAAGTATTTCCTAAGCCTAGAAGGCAGGAGGAATGGTAAAGACTCATTGTAATGGAAATTTTGAACGTATACTAAACCATCAGGTTTTAAGTGATTTTGATGGGACTGAGGAAAAGCATCATTTGTGGGGAAATGATATCATAGCTGGTGAAATCAGTCTTGTCCCTTCCTTTGTGCTGAGGTCCAGCGCTGCAGCAAGATCAACGCTGGACAGGGCTGTGCCAGGAGGCTGCAATAACTCCACTGTGAAAGGTCTCTGAGAACCAGCTAGAGGAGATTCCATCAGTGCTAGGGCAGGAGACAAATTGATGAAAATTGAATTTCTGTGATATTTGCTATTTTCTGACAGACTGGGTTGTTGGATGATTCCACTATGTGTAAACCTCTCTCTCCTCCCCACTGTAACATCCACTTCCCTCTCCCTTCCTGTGCTGCTCATTTGGATGGAGGTTAGGTGACCTGGCATCCTTTACTCATGAAAGCAGCCCTGTAATAGATGAACATATGTTCTGTATTCATAGGGTTAATTTGGCCTAGAGAAAAAGTGCAGAGAAACAGCCCTGAAGACAAAAATCCTACATTTTCTTTCCCAGGAACAGACAGTGTTGTCCATGCCACAGTGGTTGTCCTGCAGGATTGTCTCCTGCCTCATCTTGAACAGCACAGGGAATTTCAGATGCTCGTATAGTTCTTGTCCTTACTAAGATCAGCATAACAGTTCCAGAACCCAGTTTACAGCTTCCTCTGCCTCCTCCTAGCTATAAATTCAGCTGGGAGATCCAAATTTTTCTCCGGGGAACCACAGAGAATTGGTGTCTGATGTCATCCTGTTCTTGCTGCCCAGCTGTAACTCATGGGCAGAAGACTTGCAGTACAATTTGTACTTCAGGACAGATTAAAAGGTGGTCTAAAATTTGGTTATCTAACCCTCTTATAGCAGGAACTGTCCCCAGTTTAATTGTGAAATTTAACACCATCAGAGGACTCCCGTTTATCCCACTTGAGCTATTATGCAACTTCTCTGAAAGAAACCATATTTGTCACTGGGGAATAATAAGTCTTATTTATAGAGTGGCTCATGCATGAAATCCTCTGGGTAACTATCAAAATACAGTCTGGCCTCTAAAAAAATAAAAAGAAAGGTCTGAGAAAACATCTCCATGTAGTCCAATAAATGCCAAGAAGGGTGAAATAGTTTCTTAATGTTTTTAGACCAAACGTGGTCAGCAGTAAATGAGCGTCAAATGGATTTTTAACAGACATTTTCTGGAGTTGCATGGCTATCCTCCTCCAAACAGCTGGTAGCTGTGTGGGATAATCAGAAAAAGAAGAGAGAATACAGCTGAAAAGGTGATGATGTCTTGACCTTCAGCTCATCAGAGCACCCCTTCTGTCTCTCAGCAGCTTTCATCTAAAACTACTGAAAAAAAAATAATATAGAGGTGTCTCCGCTGAACACCAAGTGGCATTATTTTACCCTCAGATGTGGAAAATTAGGAGAAAAGGCCTTTTGTTTAACATATTTCCTGGTGAAGTCTTGAGGTCCCATCCCAAGGGAGGAAATTCTGGCTTGTCCCCTCAATTCATGTGAGCAGGGCAGTCTCCCTCCTGCGAAGGGACGGAAGCTGTGAGGGGACCTGAGGGCTGCTGTGCCACCCCTGAAGGTCTGCTGGTCTCCAGTGTCAAGGGTGGCTGGCACTGAGCAGACACAGCACCAGCAAAAAAAGTGTGAAAAAGGACAGTAATATCCAGACCCTTTTTACCCCTGGTTGAAATATGTGAGAAGATCCAGGGAATGAGAGCCAGGTTTGGTCTCCATGCCAAGGTTCCCATCTGTACTTACTTTTTAAGGAGAATTAGAGCAAATCCTGGGTGCTATTGAAAACCAGATGATAATTTATGCAGGTACAATATATCTTTTAATATCTTCCTTCCAACTATATTTCCTGCATGTTGCAGCTTTTATTTTAATTATTGCATTCCAAATGACTTGCCTTTCAGTCAGCAAGACTGAAAGATCTTGAAAGACCCCAGAAGTAATTTATGAGCAATTATCTGATTTTCATTTTTAGCAGTCTGTACTATTCCCATTTCTGTCACCTTGGAATATTCTTCGCCACAGTCTAGATAATTTAACTAATAGGAGGGACACCCATTTAAAAGGAGGCTTTCTAATGACAGGCCCTGCTGAGCCTGCTGACACTGGTGCGGGGAGTTGGAATTATTATGGTGATTCTCAGCATTTTCATTAATCTCTTCTGCATTCTCTGGGGTTTATGAGCTGAAACTTGCCAGGCAAGGTCTTAGCAAAGTAACAATTTTTATTCTCTTTCCTTAGGGTCTTTTTTCCTATTGTGAGAGTCTATTAAATAAGTTAAAAGTAGTTCACAAAACTACAAATGAAGATGGTGACAACAGACTGAAGGCATATATAAGGAGAGCAATGACTTTCTGCTGGAGCAGTGAATTCCCCCTCCACCTGATCATCAGGGTCCAGCAGGGAAAGGCAGGGTAGCTTTCTGATGCGAGCCACTCCTCACTCAGGACTGTGGATTTGCTGAGGATCTCTCTGCTGGCTGCACGGGGAGGTGATGGCCACGAGCAGGGCACTGCAGAGATGTCCCATGGCCATGACCCCATGTGTGGCTTGTGGCATGGTCTGACAACAACTAGGCTTACCCCTGGGCTTCTCCCATGCCAAGGAAGGTGGTGGAGTGGTAGTGTGTGGGAAGAGGAATGAAATGCATGCAAAGAGCCCTGTGAGGACCCATCAGCTGTGGTTCCCCCACCGAGCAGGACACGATGCAGAGCACACACCTTCCTCTTCCACTTGCCCAGGCACAGCTGAGGTGTCCTCCAACATGCGTTGGAGAGTGGGGCATGACGGACTGACATGTGGGTCTGCAGTCAAGTGACTGTCCATTTTCCCTTCTCTCTGTGTTCACCAAGTGCCCACCAAGTGGAGGAAACTGTCCAGTTTGACTGTGTTGGACCAACCCTGAGAGGACAGGGAGCTCAGGGAAGAGCTGGTGGAACCAGAGCTCTTGTATTCCTGAAGCACAAGGTCTCCAAAGGGTTCCCTCTGTGACACAGAGCCCCAGGGAGGTGGCAGAACACAAATATCTCTAGTCACCATGTTACCAGCTGGAGGGAGCGGGTCCGCAGCAGTTGCAAACAAAATTATCCTCAGAGCAGGGATGTCCCAGCAAAATGAGCATTTCCTCATTCTGGTCACTAACAGAAATCATCTGTTTTTACCCCTCGTGGGTCCAATTTGCCTCTTGAGACTATTGGTGGTTCAGAAGACAAGAAAATCCTATTTTTTGCCTTTATAGCATTGACAGCAGGAGGCCTCGTTTTTGTGTGGAGCATTTGGGCACTACCACAATCCAAATCTAAATGTAATTTTTGTGTTTATCTTGTCTTCCCTTTGATCTTTCCCACATTTTGATTGCTGATAGATTCAGCTAGCTTAGAAACAAATATTTATTGCAGCTATGCTCTTCCATAAATAGCAGTTGTATACTTTTAATCAGAACAACTTTTAATTTTTTTTTATTTTTTGGTATGTGTATCTGGAAACTAAAGGGAAGGAAATCACAAGCATTTAGAAAGGCACAGGATGTGGCATGTGCATCTGTCCCATGTCTGCACTACAGTGTGCAGAGCTGAGCACAAATATGACTGCTGTTCTCAGCAAACATCAGAGTCTTTAGACATTTAAACATTCAGCATGCAGAGGAAGAAAAGGCATGGCAGCTAGCAGCTAGCTGGGAGGTTTTGTTTTATTTCTCTCTCTATTCCTCTTGAATGCACTTAGAGGGGATGGCTCAGAGGATTCAAACTTCCGTGCTTGCTTGTAGAGAAAAAAAATCATCCTTGCTTTGGGAACCCAACTTCTCTACCCAAGTGGGAAGTCACAGATATAGCACATCAGTAGGTAAGAGAAATGCTTGCCTTGCCCCCACCCTGACACATCAGAAGCGAAACCTAGGTCAAATCTTTTCATGTGTTGCTCATAGTTTCTTTAAAATAGTGTTTCCACTGATGCACACCAACGTGATGAACATTTTTTCATGTATTATTAATGCATTTCTTTGTACCATGTTCCAAAAAAAAAAAAAAAGTTTTGATTTATTCCACACCTTAAACCCAATGTGACAAACTAGTGAGATGGCAGCGGGCTGTCTCTTTCTTTCTCCAAGATTTGAAAACTGAACTTAAAAGTCTGGAATTATACTCAGATGCATTCCACTCTTGTAATATTAACATTTTTTTTATTACCTGAACTATTTTCCCTGTCTCCCTTGACTCCCACAGCAGGGACTCTCATATTATTTCCTGCAGTGTTCCACCCCCACTTTCAGAGACCTGGATTTGAGGAGCTGCCCTACCGTTTATCAAAGCTTTTCCCTTGGTCATCAGAGAGAGTCTTGTCTGGTTTGGGCTCTATGAAATTGTCTGCTTCTACTTTTTTCCTTGCTTTTTCTTCCTCTTCTTTGTATTGAGTTATCTGTTCACAGCTGAGTAATCTCAGTAGAACTGCGGGGATGGAGATCTTCTTGCCTCGCGTCAAAGATACCGAACCCTTTTCAGCTGAGCCAGGGATTGGCAATACGGACAGGTATTTATAAGTGCTCACACAAAGTAGAGATGAGGTGTCCGCTGTGGCAATTCCTGTGCAATATTGTATTGATCATATATACCTCTGACCTCTTTCTCTGCCCTCTAACCGTACAGTTCACCTCCACCAAGACTAACTACTTTCAGCCTTCTTTACTGCTCAGTGCCTCTCAAGCAGCAACCATCTTTCTGGGAAAAACAAAAGGAAAGAAAAGAAAACCCAAACAACACACACACAATTCAGAAAAGGAAAGTATTTGTTTCTTTTCTTCAAGATGTAGGATTTTCTCCCAAAGCAGAGCTGTAAAATAGAAAATATCCATTCTTTGGGTGAGCTGACATGTTTAAAGTTCAATAGTAAAAACAGGTTAAATCATCACTACATTTATCTCACAGAGATTTGAGAAACATTTGTTTGAGAAGAGAGAAAATAATTTTTCAGATTGAGATGGGTTGTGAGATAATAGATTTGAAATTGTCGGTTGTGCTGTGCAGAGAAAAATCACAGATCATTTCTCAGTGAAACCACTGCTACCAAATTTGTAGGTGGACTCTATTATCAGTAAATATTTTAAGGATATGGTATTAGTTTAGGTGATTCAACTGCAGAGTGGTGTGATATGGCTCTAAGCAAATATTGTGGTTGAACTTGCTTGGGGGTTAAATTCTTTGTGAGCTTTCAGCTGTCCTGTTGGTGCTCTTTCTCTCACAATGTAAAGCCTTTATCCTGCCTGTGCTTTACTTCTGAAACTCTTTAAAACATTTCTCCCTTAAAGCCTTTCTGTACTGCAGTGAGTTCACACAGGTAGAAATTGTTGGGTTTTCCTAATCTCTGTCCATTTGTGTGACAGTCCTCTGAGTAGCAGCTTCTCAGAATAAAAATGAGTCTCTCCTTCCTGAGAGTTTGGAAATCATCTAGTCCAAATCAGCATCTGTGATAAACATGCTGACACCAGAGTTGTGGATAGCTATTATTTATTTATGTTCTTATGGCAGGGTAATGGAGGTCTTTCACCTAATATTAATAGACATATCTTTCTACAGCAACTATATGTATATATGAGTACAGATAATGGGAACATCATAAACTTCACTCATCAGTTCCATTAATATTTACTTGAACAGAATCTAAATCTTCTTTCTTTTTATTTGTTTTTCAGTTATTTGGAAAAAAAAATAATTCAATGCCATCCCCCTGCCCCAAACATCACTGACACATTTTCCTCTCAAAAATAAAAAAGTGCAAGAGAGAAAAGAGAGAGAAAAGACCCCTCTTCTGCTGTGTTTCTATGGTGCAGCCCTTTCCAAGCCCAGGCATCATGGTGAAGCTAATCACTTTCTGTGGCTAGTCTAGCTGACAACTGTAATCACATAACATTGATGTTTGTTTGAGATCCTAAGATACATGCAGAAAGCAAATTCTGAATGCTAAAGAGAGTGTAAGGAAGCAAAATCTCATTCTAAGAGTCACACTCGACAATCTGCCAAACAGGCAGTGGAAAGGAAACCCATACGAGCTACCAAACCAAGATTTACCAGCCTTGCTTAATGCACCCTTGCCAGAGGGCTGTAGGAGATTGTTTTGCTAATGGTTACAGAATACAAAAGCTGTAAGGTATTAATGCACATTTTGTAAACAGAAAAAGTGGGCAAATCTACAGAATAAATTATACATACTTTCTCCCCTCTTCTTTTGCCTGCCAGCTTAACTCTGCCCATACTGTGCTGAAAAAAGGGTTTTCACAGATTTATTACGTTAACTGTTGAATCTATATTTATGAGTTTCCATGATGTTTCTGCAATAATAAGATTATTAATGTCCTTTTTACTTAGTATGAGGCACTAAGGCAATCAATGCATGAAACTCACCTGCCTGTGACAATAGCTGGTTCATTAGCCAGGGACTGGGCAAAGACTGGAGTGAACATTAAGGAATATGTATTTATTTTTAGCAGGTACTTGATATTCTGTGGAAATTGAAGACAAGAAAGGGGAGTAGAATTCTCATTCGCAAAGAATCCTTCCCAGAATGGCATCATTCAAATATTTTATACCTTTCCTTTCTAGTTCTGCAACCTAAGGTGCTGGTGAAAAAACATGAAAAGCTCAGAGAAGGGTTTTTGGTGAAACTGGTCCTCCATTTTGAGTGTTGTCCCCTGAATGTGGGTCTACCAACAGCTGTGCCCCTATAATGTTTTGTCCAGTTTCCATTTTTGGCAATTAGCTCATGAGAACAACAAGTTGAGCTCTTTCAAAAGCCTCATACCATCTTCAAACATACCTTGTTTGTGTTGAATTCTACTGTGTCCTTTGTATCTCTTTTTCTTTCAAGTGAGACTGGGATAGACAGGGAGCCAGTCCTCGACATGACTGGCAGAACCTGGATTTTGCACCCTTTTGAGAACCCCCAGTTTTGGTGATATCCAGATCCTTTGGTGGGCATCGAGTGTATGGTCAAAGGGGGTGACTTCAACACTGGAATCACACCTTGTCACTGTGAGGAATAGTTGCACACTGGCGTGGTGCTGAATATGTCATTTTGGTTAGGACAGATTGTGACCACATTCAGTTCTTGAACTTTATTTAATCAAATTGGAAGTCTGCTTGCTCAACCAAAGAGCTTGCAACAGCATGTGAAAGTGACAGCTAGGGAAAATGCCATCATTAGCAGTATTTCCAAAGTGTCTATGGCTCTCCATCAGCAGGCAGACATCCCAAAGCAATGCACATGGTATTTTCAAATTAATATAAAGTGTATATGAGTGGCCTTTGTAAGCTTGCTGTATATTCAGGGAAAGCTCAAGCTGAGGCTCTGACCTGAATTTGGAGTTGAGTGGTCCTTTCAGCTAAGTAAAAGCTCATTTTTCATGACAAGAATCCATTTATTAGGTGAACCAAAAACCCCATAAGCAGACAGTTTTAGGATTTCAAAGTGCCTTCATGCAGGTTCTAGGAAACAACTTGCAAAACATGCAGGAATTTATACAGAGATGTTTAATAAATCAAAGAGACACTTACAACAATGAACATCACTCAGTTTAGGTGATTAGTTCTTTACAGTCATTAGGATTGGAGACCAGAGTGTGTGGACTAGTCTCTTTTTATAGATGATTGATGGGATGAGAGAGATCAGAAACAATATTGTAGACAACAGATGAACAGAGAATATTAAAAAAGCAATGGGGGGAGGATTGAAGCCCTGCTGAAAGATTAAAGAATAGAAAGAAGTACAAATGAGCAAATCAATTATTGTGTGAAGATTTCTAGGATGTTGTTTAATTCATATTGGCCTGTTCTATATTTAGTTTCCTCACAGTTTCTTTTTTTATTGATGTTTCTTTTAGTTCCCTCTCTGGAATCTGATTCTAAGATGCATCATTGAATGATCCTTTGAGGGGAAATGTTACAAAATGAGACCCAATCTAGCAAACATTTTCTGACATGAGCCGTCTTGCCTTAACTAAGCAAAATTCAATGATGCTGTTTCAGAGTACAAAAATCACTCAAAGAAGCAAAAAGTTTGCAAATATGGGCCATAGATCAGGTATATCTGCTTGGGGAGGGAAGGGCAGAGAAGAAAAGGAAAGGGGTGACTTCAGACATGATTTTTCCTCCCCCTGGAATTTATTTGAGCACCAAATATATGGGGCAGGTTGCTGGAAGGACAGACCCAAAGATGTACGGGGAAAAGGGATTTATGTGCAGTCTGTCAGACTCCTTGCTGGATGCGGTGTCAGGAGCTGAGCAGCTCTCCCATGGGAACATCTGCTGCAGGAGCAGTTTCAAGGGCCAGGGCAAATGGGTCTTCCAGTTCATCCTACTACTTGGAGCCTTCTCTTCCAAGGCATCCTGTACATGCTGAGAAAGTTCCAAGGGGGGTTTTGATTCAATTTTTTGGGGTCCTATTCAGTTAGGTGCACGATTGAGACCACTAGCCTAGGCAAAGACAATACATGGCAGATTTCCTCTGGGAGCTGGAGAGGTGAACTGGATCTGCTGCCTCCAGTTCCCTTCCTTGAGCTGGTCCAGCAAAGAGGGCAGCTCTGGGTCTGCATGTGGGGAGCAGCAAGAAGAGGAGAGGGACTGAGATGCAGAGCTGTGCGCTGTGAGGTGAGGGCTGTGCACAGAGGGTGTGAAGGGAGAGAAGAGAGGAAAGTCTAGGAACGGGTGTCAGAGGAGAAACGTCTGTGCTACTGGCAGGCACACACAGTAAAGTGAAAAGAGCAAATAAATACACATTTTAGAAGTCGTGTACTCCAAGAACAGACCACAGACTTTAGAATAGTGCAACTGTATTGCTTTGCTGACTTCAGGATGTCACTGTACAGCCAAGATCAGGCTGTTCAGGAATCAGTCCTACTTTGAAGCACATTTGCATTAGGTTTAACAATAAATTATTCAGTTTTGCAATGCCTGGCTTAGGAATGATTATAATATCACTGTAATTACTTTTAATGTAAACACTGGTATATGCTGCCACCCATACCAGCACCTCCACATTCATTGCAGTGAAAGCTTAGGGGCCTGTCTAAACTTACTGTATCAAAATATCAGCTTTTTCCCATGAAGTCATTTTCAACAACAGTCTAAAAGATTCACTGATATCCTTTTTGTGAAACATTTCATAGGAGCATAGTGACTCTTGCCTCTTTCCTACTTTTTGGGAGACTATGATACATACCAGGAAGATTGTCAAAAAGGATGTTGCTGCCAAGGGTTAGGAGCGGAGGAACTTGAGTACTGCCACCATGAAACACTGTGATGATAGGCTCATGTAAAAGTTTCTCAAGCTTAAAAATACTCAATTTTTGGCTTAGGACTCTGAAGCAAGAAAAGCACACTGACTTTCCAGTGAGCTGCTACAGTTAACAAGGGTGTTAACAAGGGAAGCCTCAATGGACATTGTCTGCATTTCCCTTTGTGAATCCCAGTCTCTGTTTTTTCATGGTGCTGGGTCTGTCCATTCCCAGTCTGGCCCTTCAGAGACTCTGCTGGTGGTGTGGGCACAGAAACCCTCCAGGCTGTAAGCATCTTGCTCCCATCACTTTCACTGGGCCTGGATCTTCATACCTGCTATTGGTGTATCTTTAAAGCCTGCAAAGTTTTATTGCAATGAGAAGAACAGAAAGCGGAGAGTGGAAAAGGGAAAAAAGAGATTTGAGAGCCGCTTAGTCAAAAAAAGGGCCAGTTAAAGAGGATCAGAGGGAAGCAGGCAAATAGTGCTGAATGCAGTGAACAAGGGGGAGGAACAGTGGTGGAGACTTTCAAAGGAAGGTAAGAGGGAATTCAGTGGGAATAGGACGCAAAATCCCTTAGGATCTGCTCACAATTCCAGTGACTAATTTACAAGCTATTAGTTCTGCAGTTATCGATCTGGAGCTCACATTTAGTATTGCTGCTCAAGAGACAACTTTCTCATCCCAGAAAGTCTTATAAAAACAATAATCAATTTTGCTTGTGGTTGCCACTGCCACATGGAGAGAAGTGCAAACAGTGCTGTGCTGCTTCTGTTACAAGTTTCAGAAACTTAAATGAAAGAAAAAAATACTTGTTTGACTCCAACTATGTAAAAAATGAGCTTGAATACTAGATAAGTATCCATAGAAAAATAGCTTTACAGAAAGAAAATCCAGGTCAAAGTATAGATCTGAGATGATGGAACAAAAAGAGGAATTGTAACCTGGGGAAGCTGGGCTTGAAATGAAATCAACACCTTTATGCTCAACTAAATTGACTCTCCTCATCACACTAGGCCAGCCAAGTTAAACACAAAGCCAAGATAAACATGACATAAGCACTAGAGCTGTTACACATGTCATCACATACATGTATGAGAACAAGTTGTTAAGGCAGGGTCTACAACAGTGTGCATCCTTTCACCTGGCCCTTCAGATGAAAAGAAATGAAAATTTTAAATCTGTTGTATATTCTTATTCAGAATGATGCGCAAGGAAAACTAAACACTTAAAAATAAAATATTGGTATAGTTCACAGCCAAGTAAGATTTGTTGGCTCTATTAGAATGGCATAGCTGTACTCATAACACTTGGACATAGTTGCATCTGCAGTAATTTGTCTCTGCTATTTCAGTCATTAAAACAGCTCATTGAACAGCATAATAAATTATTCTGCCAAAGAATTTACAGATATTTAGTATATGTATTACTGTATGACCTCCTGCTGGATTCCTTTCCTGAAAAGGAAGGATGTCCCAATGAAAAATGTGTGATTCCTTTCTAGAGTAACAACACTAAGTGAATGGGGAGGGAATAATTAAGAAAAAATGCAATTATTATTTTTTAATGATGTATTTTGAAGGCAGATCTTGGTTTTGGGGAGTTTTTTGTTGTTTGGGTTTTTTTAAATCCAAGTATTTCATAATTTCTGCTTGCCTCTAAATGCATGCAAAATAGCATGGGAGTCATACCTCATTGTAGCTTTGCTTGTACAAGTTCCCTCGGATTAATGTTCCTGCTTTCCCCTTTGTCTGGAGAACGACCAATGGAGCCTTTGGAGGAGGCGATTGGTAACTGGAGTAGAGAGACTATATTAGCTCTACCTTTGCAGTCTAAAAATATCTCTGTTTTAGGATGGTTGAACAGAATTTGGCCCTTGGGATTTATAGCCTTGGCAGGTTAAGTGAGAGCTGTGCACATTAAATGCAGACTTTGAGGTAGGCCATCGCATCTTTCCTAAAATGATGTTACCCTACGGTCAGATTTTGTTTGTTTTTAATACTCTGTAAATTTACTACAGGGGCTTTGATGCATGTTTTTCAGCTTGAAAGCAAAACTGTCTTCCTTCATCCACCACTTTACAATTTTAATGCTTTTAGCAGGCAGCTCCAAGACACAGAAATGGGCTCAGAAAGCAGCACAGCTAACACGAATATCTGGAGCTGTTACAGGAAAGATTTAAAATGAACACCCGAGAGGCCAGAAGAGGCCAGAAAACCTTTTGGCCAGGCATGTGTCAGTCTTTGACTGAGGACACGGACAAGCCTCCACTGTGGCAGGCTGTTCTTCAGGGGCTTGGTGGTGTTTATGTACCTTCAGAGGGGGAAGAGTTTGGTACCAAATAAGCATCAGAGAGAGAGAGTTTGCTGGTCCTGGTGTGGAATTGTCTCTCTCTCTGACTGGCTGAGCCTCCCACACGAGCTTTGAGCTTGCACAAAGCCTTTGATGAGCTACTTCTGGGTTACAGCAGCATGGGTGAGGGAAGAGCCCTCTTGCACGTCCAACAGAACTTTCTGCTGCCTGCACTTATTCTGTTTTTTGTTTGTTTGCTTGTCTTTAAATTTTTTACTGTGCTTTTGATCTGAGCCCAAGAATTGAAACCATCACTGGGAATGTGCTGCCAGGGAGAATTATGAAACAAAATACAACCGCAACACTTTAAATGTTGATTTAAGTGATGTCTAGACCTCATGCTGGCTTTTCTGCACCAAGATGAATTTCACATAGAGAACACCCCTCCTCCTCTTCCCAGATTTTATGTTAAAAGTCAATTCCCTATACTCCATCTCAATGCTGGTCCTTCTCTATAAAGAGGAATAATAGGGCTTCTGCTTTCCCATTGTAATTAGCAGTTTTAAAAGGTCTTGCATTTAATGGAAGGGGAGAGAACACTAAAAAGGAAGCAAAAACATACAGGGCTTTTGAGTTATTAGGTTAATTAAAGAAAGCCACAAAATGGTAGCAGTGGAAAAGACCAAAGTCAAAGTATGGATGCACATTCCATGCCATTGCTGTTGACTGAAGAAAGAGGTCCTTACCCTTGAAAAGCCTCGTTTATGCTCTTGTGGGCTGATACCAGCAAGTATTTCTAAATCTTCTGCTTTTATTAAAGTCACTTACTAGATATTTTTATTTTGCTTTTATCTTAGAAATTTTCTGTCTTCACTCACAGCTGTGGTGATTTGTTTACTCTAGTGTTAATAACTAGATCTGCAGTTAGTGTGTTAACAGGGTAATAATCCACCCACACCAGACACATGTAGGGACATCCAGCACAGAATATTCATTTGTCTTGGAGGATGGAGAAGAGTTGTGAGCCAGGAAGGGCTTGAAATGCTTTCTGGGTTCAGAATTCAAGTGTTTTGTACAGTGGCACAAAAATATCCAAGGGAAATATTTTTTTTCTGTGGAAATTCCTGTTTTAGGGGGAAAAAAAATCAAAAATGACAAAGTAGTGTTTTTGCTGTTTATTCTGGCAACCAAAGCTGGTCAAGCATTGTAGAGTATAATACTTAGTAGTAATTCCAAATAAATCACTTGAGACTACAGTCTTTCAGGTTATGCTTTTCCTTCTTTTATACTAGACATCACAGCCAAGACAGGGCACCTCTTTCGCCTGGAGCTGCTCATTAATATAGGAAAAAACACTGAGCCAGAAGAGTTTATTATCTAAACAGACAGTGCATAGTGAAAGAAGAGAAGTTACTACCCACACTCTTCTGATGTGGATGAAGGAATTTTCAGAGTAAATGATTTATTCAAGGCAGTATCGACTTTTCAGCTATGCAGAAACGTCCTGGTCCACCACAGTTCTGATCCAGTGCTTAAAACATTTGTTTTCTTCTATTTATTCTCAACCTTAAAGGATTTGATGGTTCTTACCTAATTTTTTCTCTATTGTTTGAAGACACCTAAACTGTCACAGAGAACTGCTTCATGTCTAATGTGCAAGCCATGATCACTACAATGGGCTTGGAGATGTAGGGAATGGGTCCATTACCAAAAAAGAACACCTGCACCCAACTCCTGCACCAACATTGAAGCCTTTTGCCATGCTCAGCAAGATACTTTATGCATTCCCATGCTCTGAAAGGGTTGGCTGTATCCTGACGGACAAGGAAAGCAATATGGTATAAACGGGCTCACAACTCTGAAGTATTGCAATGGCTCCAAAGCTTCTTTTCAGTTTCCGGAAGCTCCCTGCTGACAAAATATTTCCATACATAGGAAAGTGAAATAAGGACTTTCACTTGTTTGAACTTCTTGTTTAACCTTTAGTCCATCTTCTAAAATCAGCAGAAGTTGCAGGGGGCTTTGCCTTTCCACTGGGTCTGACATGAGGGCCACTTTGCCACAAACAGAGGGCAGAATGAAATGGATCCACCAGAGATTCTCACTGGTCAAAACCCTTCTGGGAACAGAGACCAGCAACCTTGTTGCTTATATCTCATTGTGTACTTTTATGTGGCACAAAAAGATATGAACATTGCACTAACTCTCTGCAGATGGTGAGATTTCACTCAGCAGCTTGAGAAGGTCAATTAAGTATTAAATAGCACCCAGGATAACAGGGTAAGATCACTATGTGCCATGTAACATTTTTTTACATATCATGAGCTGTGCACAAGGGCATATCTAAATAAAATGCATAGGAAATAGCATCACACAAATATGGTCTACATTTTTTCATGATCAAAGAGGCTGAGGGAAAAAATAATTAAAAAGTAAAAGCCTTATGCAATGAGATTTAAAAGAAAACTTCGGAGGCTGACAAGACGCATCTGGCACAACTTCAAAGTCCATCAAAGTACATATAATCAATGTTTGTCAATAGCAGTTTTGCATCCTTTAATTTATCTTTCATGGATATAAAGCATGATGTTATTAGGATCCGGTCCATACCTTAATTCTGTTTGAGATTTGATGAATCAGGGCTCTATTAAAATTCAGTGCAAATCAGCTTACTCAAGGACACATTACATAAAGTCGTGCGTTATCTAACTCCTTTTATCTTGCTCTCTTTCTAACTAGTTAAACAATCTGGAATCTCAGAAACTTGTATGTGTGGCTGGCCACCAACATAATAAATCTCAAACACATATTGCTTGTAGGCACCTGCTTAAGGTAGGCACATGTGGCATAATCGGCATACCTAAATTCTTTGTGTGTTTTTTGATATATGAAATCTCCTTTAGGATTATTTGTGCCTCATAGTAAGGAATCATCAGAAACAAGGTTCTCTGGCAGCAGAATTTCAGCACTTTACTGAGAGTCAGTAATCAAGTACTCACAACTGATCTTTTTAACCAGAAAATCATAGTTGGGATGGGAAACAATGAAGCCCTTGGGATTTCACTGTTTTCTTCCTCATATTCCAACATGTGGATACTTCACCCATCCATTTTATTTACTGTACTCAGGTCCTCCTGCGTGGACATGCATATTCATTTTCCCCTCGGTATTGTGTAATGTGCTCAGCATTATCCTATTTAACTGTTTTATCATGACAGAAAACATATTGATGGGGACTTCCTTGTGAATTTGGGCTGGGATGTAAAAACACTGTTCCTATCATTTTCCTCCTTTTCGGTCTCTAAACTGCCTGGGAGAAAGAATTGTCTTTTCAATTTTTTTTCATAGCACGTAGCAGAAACAATATCCGATCAGCAAAAGTTTCTCAGCATTTCTACCATAGAGAGTTGTTTATTCCTGCAGTTATACTGTAATTTCCTCAGTTGCCTCTGTTGCTACCAATGCTTCAGCCTCAGGAGACTGGGGCTTACTCAAGAATGTCAAGTTTTATTTAAAAAAAAATTATTCCAGGTTCTCACTTTAGTGGACAAATGTTTGAGAACATGGTTTGTGCATGTCCAAAACTTGGAAAAGAATAAAAGAGCACACTTTATATTTTTAAAAACTGTATATGATGTAACTAGATCTCACTGTTTTTCAGGTGGGGAAGAAGTCTGATTCATACTTTTTTTTCCAGTTGATAATAATAGTTTGAAGATTATTCTTTAAAAGTTTCCTTCTAATACAAGGAAAATGTATGCTTTAATTGTTAATTTATACCATTCCCATCTGACACTTACTGATTTGAATCATTTACCAGCAATCAATGCAGTGGATACCTGGACAGGATGCATTTATTTGATCAAGACAATCTGTTGAACATTAAACAATATTTGAAACACGGTTAATTATTTGCACTGAATTAGCTCACCCTCAAGATTGTGGCTTGTCTGAAACAACATAGGCAAGAAGAAGAAGCTAATTTCAAGGAAAAAAAAAAAAAGAGCATAAGGATGGTTAACAGTGCTATGACCCTTCAGGTTCTTCCAGTGATCATTCTCCTAGGGACCACACATTTGAGCGTGAGTATGTGTTTATACTGCCTTTCTTTCCACGTGCCAGCCCTGCTCTGTGCTGTGCCCTGCTCAGGCAGCCAGAGCTTTTAGAGGAGTATCTACGTTTCAGGACACTGAAGTGGCCAAGTAAATGGAGTATAAGAGGGAAGCCCTATGGTTTTTTGGAGCAGACATCTCCAGTGTAAAGGAACGGCTCCTGTGGGTACCGTCAGTGGCCACCCCACTCCAGGGGTGTGTGGTGGGGAGTGCAGTCACTCCCCCAGCCCTGGGCACTAAGAAATGCTCCAGAACACTGGGCTCAGAGCATGGGCAGCTCAGCTTAGAATCACAGAATGTTTGGGGTTGGAAGGGACCTTAAAGATCATCTTGTTCCAACCCCGTCTGCCATGGGCAGGGACATCTTCCACTAGACCAGGTTGCTCAGAGCCCCATCCAGCAACCTCTTCTATCAAAGGTAAAATTTCCCCCAGCCATATGTTTTGGAGGACTGAGTTATAATTGCCACTAAAGTGGGAAGAAAGTTAATGGCAAAATATTCAACACAGCTAGAGATGGCCAGAGCTCTGCTCTGGCAGAGCTTGATATACTTTTCCAAATCTATTCATCTCTTCTTTAAAGAAGACTGGAAGAATGACTTGTAACCAAAGGAAAGTTAAAAGTTGTTGTTCTTCCAAGGATGGGAATCAAGTGGATTTTCTCATGAAGGAATCTGAGGCTCTTTAAAACAACTGCTTTCCTAGTGACAATTCCTATATGTGCAGATTCATATTTAGTGAAATGCATTGCAAAAATACAGATGTTGACAGGTTAAGAAAGAGTTCTTTGGGAAAAATATATACTGAGAGGGTTTAATGGGTTATAGATCTTTTTGAAAAGCTTGGTCAATTTGAGACGGGTGATTTTAGTAACACAATAGAGTAATTATTGATTAGTGTATCATCAGGGCTGTCTACACTCTGTCAGTACTGGATATGTCACACTTGGTCCAGTAGTACATGAAGCAGCTCACTGAGGGGATCAGTTCTAGGGTAGTTCAGTGCCAGTTCTACAGACATTGTTGGAACCCAATCTAATATAAATAAGCTCATAATGAATTGGCTGTGTTAACTCATGCTCAGTGAGGAAGATGTAGGGACAGCCTTAGACAACATGAAATCTTGCACAGATTTTTCCTAACTACTCCTAACTGTTAGATTGATTCATTAGCTTTTACAATCCTAATCTAACTTTGCGCTAAATGCTGTTATGAAAAACGCAGTGTATATCTCCCCCCACCCCTGAAAAATCATTAACATTGCTAAAATGCATAAGCAATTCTGCTGTCATGGAAAAGCAGCATGACAGAATATTCAGCAGGCTAGTTTTTAATAAAACATGCTTTTTCTTCATAATTAATATAACAAGGTTTTCTGGCTTAGCACTTGGCATGGATCCCAGAAAAAAAAAAAGAAAAAAAGAGGGGAATGAATTGCCATGATGTGACCATTGCATCACAAACAAGTTATGAGAGGACATTTTTGCCTTAATGATTTGTCCTAAAGAAAAAGTTGCACTGAAATAGTTTGAATGAAAAAATAATAGACTTTTCGCTTTGCTGACACCATGGAAAACACCCTCAAATTCCTATTTCCATCCTTTCCCAGAACTATCTATCTCCATCATTTTCATTTGAATCAGATTTTAGAAGTTTTTATACACACTCACTAACAAATATTATAGATGAAATATAGCAGAAGTCACAGTTGCAGTGGCTCATGCTGAGTCAGCCAAAACAGAAGCAAAAAATTCTGGGACATTCAAGGATTTGGTGGGTTTGGAGCAGAATTTCCATTCAGTTCTTTCATATTACCTGAAGAGAAACTGATTTCACCTGAATGAATCAAAACTATTTCAATAAAAGGCATAAAGCTGCACGGTGGTGCAAGTGAGAATAAATTTGGTCCTTTATTTTAGGATATATGATGCAACTGCACCCAAGAGTGTCTTCAGACATGGCAGGTCTTCTCTGGTCATTGTTTTTTTCCTGCTTCATTTCACTTCTGCTCAGCAAGACACTGTAGTAGAAATATGCCTGTCATCAGGTATTGTATTGTTAAATATTCTTTACTTAGCTGAAGAGAAAACCAAAGAATTGTTGTAGCGGCTTGTGCAATTCAGCTGCTCACTCACCCAAACTTGTATTGAAGCACCTCTTCTGAAATACACATATTTAACTGGTATGTGTTGTGCTGAGCTGGGCTAGAGAAATCTGGAACAGGTCAAGACCAAGCTGGATCCCAGAACACTCCAGCGTAAATCACCAGGTGCTCAGATCAGGCTTTCTTGTATCTGAGTTCCCGGCACACTCAGCAGCCCCGGTGGCAGGGAGGAAGACCTACAAGGGGCAGAGTAGCAGAGGTGGCTCTTCACTGAATATTCTGGAACTTCAAAATATTGTTGTCTGCTTAGCTGTTATGGAAAGTGTTCTGAAGTCACTAGCCATGTCCAGTCCAATAACCAAGTGCACTGAGTAGCAGAAAGGGATTAAAGTATCACATTAAGATCAAACAATTGCAAAAAAAAATTACCATCAGTGCCTGTCTCCTGCCTGGCCCACAGCAGGTAGGAAACTGATACCAGCAGTGCAGGTCTTTCCTTGCCTCAGGTGCTTGGAGAACAACATTTGAGGGTGTCCCAAAGACAACACTGTCTGACTTCTTTTTGTAGCCCCCAACAGATCCATTCCTATAGTAAACTCCCACTTCTGCTCGCCAGGGCTGCATCACTCACACAAGGGTTTCGTGCCCCACTGTGCTGAGAACCAATCACTGCAAAGAGAAGTGAATGCTGTCAGGCCCATCTCAGTTTGTGTCCCACCAGGTGTGATACCCTTCTGCAGCACTCACCTAAATTTGCCTGATGCAGCAGGAAAGCAACAAAGCCCTGGGAGCGCCCCCAGCTAATTTTGCACCGTGCTCTCAGAGAGGGAAGCGTTCTGCGCTGACCCCCGAAGGCAATCAGCTTATGCCCTGAAGCGTGCAGGTTGATATCCCGTGTAACTAAAGGGACTTAATGACTTTGCATAAGCTTTAAGTCTAGCAGTATAACCTGCATTCCCAGCACTGGCTGCAGAAGCGTTTGATAGTGCAGCACGCTCGTGTTAGTGTGACAAGCTGGCTCCTGCAGCCCCCTGACACAGATTTTGTAGATTCCCCTTGCTCTGGCATCCAAGGCTGACCCCGTTTGCCACACAGGAGCATGAGCACACCTTATCCACCAGTGAGCAGCTTTGAAAGCAACCTGCTGCTAGCAGGCCACCTCTCACAGTGCAAAGATTAATTTGAAAACTTTGATCTCTTGGAAAATAAGAGCAAGTGACTCCTGAGCAGAGAACCAAGCCGGTTTCAGCAGCATCTCTGAGGGATCTTGCTTTTTCTCCTGGATCCCTGTGGGTTTTTGTATTAGGTGCTACCATGGGGAAGGTTCACAATTAAATGATCAGCAAAATAAAGACTATTAATGTGAACTTCTCTGGGTACGCTGGGACCAGTCAATAAGGACCGATTGTTTACTCTGAGGCACACGCAGTTCAGGGGGGAGGCAGGAGGTGTCTTCCTAGCAGAGAGGTGAAGAACTCAGAAGTTTTGGTGGAATCCTTTCAGAGAACGGTTTCCCAGGCTAAAACTACAACATGTGTTGCATGTGTGCTCCAGATGATAACATGCCCTGCTTTCATTATACTGCAACCATGGCCTTGGCTAAGAAACACAATGTCATTGCTGTAAAAGCCACTTTCCCTTGAAGTTCAAAGACTGTCACTACCCAAGATGGTTGCAGGCAAAAATCTGCCCGATTGTAAGAGCATCAGAACTGTCGATTCCCTCCTCCTTTGGCAAGCAGCCCAGACAAAGGTTCCTACTGAGAGCTGTCAGTGGGATCAAGGGGTTCACTATGAGAAGGCTGTAGTTGTGTCTGCCCTCGTGGCTCCTTCGTGCCTTATGTCAGTTGTGGATGGAAGCTGAACAAATATCCATCTTCATTCTCCAGTTCAACCCCACCCCACCTCCTTCTTCACTGCAAAGCCATGACTGCACAGGTGAACAAATGAAAGTGTAATCTTTGTTCTTCTGCCATGGAGGCCACTTCATAACAAGTTGCAGGACTTAATGCAATTAAGTGAATAGGCCAATTCCTACCAGTGCAATTTAGTGTTCAGACTCCTGCAGTGCTTTGTTGCAAAGTGTGTGCATGTGTAGAGGCATTTTTCATCTCTCTTGCTAGTCTGTCATGTCAGCTTGAGTAGCTACACTGGTTTCTCTGGAGTTCCTTTTTGCACACGTGAATTCACAGCCTAACCCTGGGCTGTCACCATTTTATTCTCTTTCTCCACCTGCTTTTGTGTTTTAGTTACTCATTTTTATTGTAATAAGGGGTAGCGATATATCCAAGACACAATAAAGAGTTCAACTGCAGCATGCCTTTGGCAGTTGTAAATAATTTGTCTCGAATTTGGAGTCTAATCTTCCTGAGTTTATCCAGAAAGAATTGCCAGAGATTAACTGGACATTTTTGTCTGAGAAAGAGCCATAGGATTTTGTTCTGAGATGAAGAAAGCTCATGGTGCTGGCATTCCTGTTTGAGATCTATTAAATTTCATTAGTTGCTCTTTCTTGAGGCGTTGAAATGGAAAAACTGAGAGTATCATATATCTGCAATATTTAACCTTGGTACAAAGTCTATTTAGCAAAATTTTGATGGTTCTTTGGAGAAATGAAGTTTTAGTGAAGTGGTAATCACTGCAATGATAAAAGACAACAAAGGTCAGGCAAAATTTGGATATTTTGAATTTCGGGTATTTTTCCAGGATTTTTTTCTAGGAGCCCTACAAATGTAATTGGCCTCACAGGCAGCAATGCATTGGTACCCATATAAAATGTCTCTCCTAAGGTCTTTTTTTTTGGGGGGGGGATTCTTTTTTTATGAGCCTAAAGTAATAAAATTTAAAATTGCTCTCTGCAAATTCTTCCAGCTTTGTCCCTGCTCTCTGCAGACCTGCTGCAAACAGGATCCAGTGATTTTATTCCCTCTTGAGAAAGCACACAGAGTATCGGTGTCGAGCTGCAGCAAGGAGGCTGTCTGGTGAAACCAGCCCCACAGCCTAATTTCCTCTCCCCCAACACCACCCCCCTCCCACCCTTTTGTTCGAATCCTGCTCCTCCTTGGGCTCGGTGTTGCACCTCGTCAGAAGGACAAGATCCTCCTCTGCTGGCCATGAGCAATACGGCACCGCCTGCACCCTCTGCTGCCCCCCAGCCCCTGCACCCCTCCTGCCAGCCTCCTTCTGCATCCCACATCCAGCCCCTGCACCCCTCCTGCCAGCCTCCTTCTGCATCCCACATCCAGCCCCTCGCACCTCTGCTGCACGCCACCATGGCAGTGCTTGGTGCCGGGAGCCAAAAGGATAAATTCTGGCCCTGCACTGTGGAGTGGAAATGCTTGGAACCCAGTGCAGTCTGGTGGGTGATCCACTGGGTCTCAGGAGGGAGGAGAAACCTCTCCATGCAGAGAACTCAGCTCTGCCCAGGGTTTTGTCCCCTGCAGCTCTGCTGCTCCAGCTTGTGACAGGCACTCAAGGAGGGAAAGCTGCAGCACAAAATAAGATACAGGAGCCTCACAGTAAAGACTGTGTTTAACTCTTAGGCTTTCCATGCTCGGTGCTCCAGGAGCTTTTGTTCCCCGTAACATTCGTGCGGTGTCAGCAGATAGAGGCTTTAATCCACAAGCAGGAATCAAAATCTGTGACTGAGCCACCCTTGAGTCCAAGCCACTGTGTGCTCTGAAGGATGTTACTGGAAACCTGCACATTGTCTAGGGCACCAGTTCATTACAGGAGGGAGTTTAGGGAACGTGCCCTTTTGCAGTCAGCTCTGCCCATGCTTGGGCAGGAGGGGCAGGTGGGTAACCTGGAAAAGAAAGTAGTGTAGCAAAGGGCTACATCTTTTATCTTTCTTATTTCCTTGGGGTGTAAGCATTGTGAGACTGTTATCTCTGCTCTACAGCTGGGGAAACTGAGGCACACAAAAGCGTGATGCAATCACGTCCTGCACCTTGCTCAGCCTGGGCTGAAACGCTCCAGCATTCCCCTGGGATGCCAAGGGCTGCTCCGAGTGCAGGGGCAAGCTCACTGAAGTCAAACCCTTCACACCTAAAGCCTTTCCAACCCCATCAGGCAAAGAGCACAACAGGGCAGTGCAGAGAGTTAGGGAGGGAGATGAAATGGGTTTTTTTGCTTTATCCTGCTCCCATTGCTGCTTCCTTGTTCTTTGTTTTATCTATTCCTCCAAAAGAAAGGAGTACACTTGCAGGGTTTGTTTTGGTCTGTTTATGGATGAACACTACCACTAATTGTAAATGGAGCAATTAGACCTTTGCTTTATGTAGTCTCTGTCAGGGTCTGGCAAAGGATCTGACGAATGCCCTACCTGCACTCAAGAAAGGTATACACCAAGGACAGAGCTTTTACAGCCTTCTCATTTACCATCATCTCCACGCTCATTCGGGGGGGCAATTGTGTGAGGATGTGTCCTTCCAGCTGCAAAGGATTTAGTTCTGTATGTGTGTGGCTCACTTAAATGCACCTGGGAAGGGGCTCTGCTGAGTGGTTCAGGGGACATTGCTCTCATTAATGTCAGTGGGAAGGGGAGAGCTGGAGTGTCTGTTCTCCCTGGCTCAAACACAAGAGGGACGCAAACGTGCCTGAAGCAAAAACTCATTTATATATTCCAGATAATATTCACAAATGTGAAATGTGAATTCTGAGGGTTTTTTTTCTTGTCCTGTTTCTTATTCATTGCTTCTGATTCATTTGTTCTTAGTCACAACCAGTGTTATCTGAAGATGTCTTTCTTCTATATACAATGTACAACCAAACAGCATATATTTACAGTTAATTGTATCTGTAGCAATGCATAGGTGCACACAATAATTGTGTCTTTACTATGTGTGCTAAATTGTTTGGAAATACGTCTTCTGAAAAATCATGTGAAGGATAAAGAATAGCAGCTCCAAATCTCCTTCTTCACACCCACTGTTAGCATGTGTACCCTCATTGCAGGCAGGTAATCCTGTCTGCAGCTGAGATTTAAAGCAAGAGGGAAAGCAAACGGAAATTGTCATGCTGAGGATGTGTCCTGGTATAAAGTCAGTGTGTCTCCTTTCAGACAAACCTCACTCACACTCTTCAAAGGCTGAGAGCTGTTTTCCGTCTTTTTCTGTTCCCTTTTGTTGCTTGCCCTTGATCACGAGCCAAACAGGAAAGGCTGGAGCCCCACATCCTAGCTTGGACACGTGGCATTTTCTCATGGAAAGCACCAGAAATATTCTTCTGCATCCCAAGGCTGTAGACAGCCTTCCAGCTCAGGGTTCCAGATCCCACTGGCTGCACCAGACACAGGCTCCTGGGACGTGCTGTACTGCCAGTCCTCCACTCTGCTGCAGTGTCCGGGCACATCCCAGCCTCCAGCTTTGGCAGCCAGCGTGGCCCCTGTTGGCATTTCAGAGAAGCTGGACAAACAGCCAGAGCACCATCACTTCCTAAGCAAAGAGGCAATTTAACTCCTTCTGGACAGGTTTGCCCTGAAGCAGACCAGCCCATCAGCTTGGGCTGTGTGCCTAGAAAAGTCAGACCTCCCACCTGGGTTGTTGACATTTTATTAATCTTTTGAAAGAGCTCTTAAAATACAGCCCAGTTAGCTCCAAAGTGGGGAACAACCTTACCTGGATGTCCAGCACGAGGGGCAAACAGAAACTTTGTACCATAAGCAAAGCTCTGTGCTGGCTTTTGTTTTTTCAGAAACTGACTCTCTGCCCTTTATTATCTCACACAGGCTTCCCAATTTTCCCTCTGGGCCAGCCTGATGAAAGGTAAGTGCTTTCAGTTTCTTCATTTTAACTTCTGCATACGAAACTGAAAGGCTGGCAACCTGGTTCATTAAGAGCCTTCACTAGTGTCCAGTCCTGAATTTTATTAACTTCATGAAGAACCTTGGTGAGCTTAAAATAAGGCCTGTGATCAAGTAGAAAATCTGCTTAACTTTGGGCAAGTAATATGGTGAGCACTTTCAGACCTCCACGTGTGCTCTATGTGTAGACGACAACGCTGCATCCTGTCCCAGCTAGGAATGTGTCTGGCACACTGAAGCCCAAAGCAGAGGTGCAGCAGCAGTACCAGTGTGCACCTGATGATGAGCTTCTCCTAAACCACACCTGCAGCTCTCAGTTCTGTTCCAAGCCAGGAGTCTTCTGCCACTCTGTGCCTTCGGGTGCTTTGGGGACCTGTGGGTGACACAGCGGGTCATGGGCTGGAGGAGAAGTCATGGTGGTGGGATGCAAACCTCACAGAAGGGTAGGCAGAGCCCACTTGTGGATGAAAACTGAGGGTCAAATAAATGAAAGCTGACTTTCCCTTACAACCTACAACTGCAAGGCTCTGTCCACAGTGCAAGAAGGTTCAAAAAGTGCTTACAGGCCCAAGCAAATAAAAAATCACTAAAGGCTACATAGCATTAAGATGTAAATAAGGGAAAAGATGTGATGAATAGTGTGTGAGGATTTGTACATCCTTTTGCAACCCACTTGGTCTACATAGAAGATTGTGAGTTTATTGATAAGTTCAGGGTTTTTGCAGGTAAGCCCTGGTCCTCCTTTTCTTGATTTCAGTGGTGCTTAGATCTGAGTTTATAATGTATATCTAATGAAGTATTATGTTAATTTTACTTATTTTCCTGGGGGAAAAAAAAAAAAGTGTGGCTTTTACTAGGCACTTGTTATTCATCTGCATTCCAGTGGTACTTTGGCTTTCAGGTCAAACCAGAAAGTCCAGACACGTTGCAGCTCATACAGCAGTGCTTGTTTCCCCAAATCAATGTTGTCATGCTAACACGTGTGTAGAAATCAGTTGTGTGTCTGAGCTTAGTATTTGATTTCTGCAAATATTTGGCCATAGAGTCATGCACTTGACTTCAGGGCTCGCACAGGAGTTTGCAGCCTTGTTCAAACTGATTGATTTGCCTTTTGATGGTAGAGTATCCCTTTCACCATTTCTTAATTCATTCCCACCCTTATGATGTATGGTCCTTACACCTGTCCCTCCATTATACCTGCACTCTCCTACTCTCCATCCCCCTGCAAGTCTTCATTCCTTCAGCCATCACAGTCCACCTTTGCCCAGTGTCCATCCCTCTGAGGGAAAAGGTGCTGCAAAACTCTTTTTTAAATAACAGCCACAAAACTATTTGAAAGGCTTCCTGGCTTTGTTATTAGCTGCTCTCCCTTCTTTATGAAGCTGCAGATACTCCCAGCCACAGCCCACTTGGAAGGGAGGAAATACCGTGAGGTCTCATCTCTGCAGAAGTAAATGGGGAATGTCTCATTATTTAAAATATAGTCAGGATTTCAGCCTTGTAAAAATAACACTACAGTGATCTCAAAGCTGGAGACAAAAAGTATTTAGAGAGGTTGTAGGGAAAGTCATCCTGCTTAAATTAGGCCAGATTTCAGTCAGTCCCCAGAGGTTCAGAGAGCTTGAATAAATGCTGGGTACTTTCTGGCGCTCTTGATGTGTGTTGGCAATAGGCTTTAACTCTGCACATCACTCATCTTGACAACTGCAGTCCAACAAAGTTACCTCGCAATTCAGGTCACCCGATGGCATCCTAATGCATCACTTTCCCACTCGGAACATTAGTCATGACTTGATCCAGTGAAGGTTTTGAAAACAGTGTGACTGTCGACGTTGGGATATCTGTTCTCTCAGTAACAGAGAGCTCATGTAAGCTAATGAACAAGGGGATATTGATCAGAAATCCATTGCTTGATTGACAGCTCTTGGCAATATGAAAACCTGCAGATGAAAGCTTGAGCAGTTTAAAAGATCACCCAGACCTCAAAGCTGATTTGAAGCTTTAAAAGTCAATCTCTGTCTATCAATTATGGGGAGATTTTTTGTACTACACAGAGAAAAGTTATTCTTTGAAAATTTGCATGCAGGATGTCTAATTTAATTTCATGTAATAGTCACATTTCAGTGACAAATGTCAGATCACTGCTTTTTTTAAGCATGTTAAGGTTTTCTAGCACTTACAAAGAATGAGCACTCTGATTTAGTAATATGTTTAAATCAACCAGTGTATCAGACTTTGTGCTTTAATTATGTGCTCAGATAAAAAAAGTGTTGTTTTTGCTTTACTAAACTTATGGCTTGTTATGAATAATTTAAAAAATGGAATGGGAGCACTTCTTAAATAAGATACGTAGAAGCCAAATAGTTATTTAGTGTCAAAGCAGTGATAAATAAGAAGACATCTTTTAGTTTGATGTCATATACCCAAGTCAGGGTTTCCTGGTCTTTGTTTTTCACTGCTTTGTGCAGCTGGAGAGGAAACGAGATAGCTGGGAGATGGGAAGCATCACTCATGTGACCTCAGCCCTGGCCACCTGAAATTGTCCTCCTTGAAGGCTGCTGGATGCCAAACTGGCCTCACATGTGCAATGGTCTGTCCCAAAACTGCCCCATCAGTGCAAGCTGAGGATTGTGATCATCCATCTCTCAGAGCCATCAGAAGCAGATGTCTTGCAAAACATGAATTACATCTTGGCCAACTTGGGTTTTACCACAGAGATGTACTTAAAAATAGTCTATAATGTGTCAACAAGTAATTTCATAGGTGTTGTTAGTAAATGATTAATCCATTGTTAAGAAATTGTGCCAACATAGCAAAATGAAGTGTCTGTAGCATCATTTCTTAACACCATACTTACCCTAAGCAGTGGTTTAAAAACCAGGGTAGATGATTCTACGATGACTTAGCCATTTGTGCTCACTTGGGGCACTTATTTTTCCTCTGTTAATTAAAGACAGTCCTCACCAGCTTCTGTAAAGTATGCTGGCATATTTGCAATCCAGTTTTGGTAGTCATAATTCCCCTGTTCATCCTTCTTAACTTCTAGCAGGTATATTTTTCCATAAAAAGGGCTACCCCATCCTTCAGAATACTTCTTTAAAGCATCTGTGGAACAAAAGCCAACATGCCCCTCTAAGATTCTGAAAATAAACAGGGGAAACAAAATCAGACTCCTTCCGACAGTTCCTGCAAAGTCAAGTCGTTTGCAAGATCTCCTCTCCAACAAAGTGAACTTGCAGGCTGCATTTCAGGCAAAACTTCCTTTTTGTTTTTCTTTCTTAACTACATCACATTAAATTTAATTTTGTTCACTGTAGACAATGTCCTTATCTTCCAGCAAGATCCTTCTGTTCCTCAGCAAGGCATATACTTCTGCAACACTTGCACATAGTCGAGACTCAGCTCCTGTGGAAATAATGAGCTGAGGAAAAGGAGTCTTGACTTGACATAGCAATAAATGAGGTGAAACTTTCCCCCGTTTTTTGGTTTTGTTTTTTTTTTTTTTTTTTGGGTGAGAGACGAGAGTTGGCACGTAGGAGAAAAAAAAGAAGAAAAAAAGACAGTTCTATTTTAATATGAAATATAAAACACCCATTGTACAAACGTGGGATTTCTTTCTTTTTTCCAGAAGCAAAGAAAGAATAAAGATAAAGGCTGCAAGCGAATGAATGAGGAGAGAAAACTAAGATAATGCAGTCGATAATCAGTTCAAGGCAGAGCATTATTCATGGGGCCATTGGTCCAGCCCTAGGGGAGAGCTTTTTAAAATGTCTCTGTACGTAGCATAGCTTTGCTCATTACCATACCTTGTCTTTGAAATGCTGGAGTGGCTTCCACCGACAACAGCTGTACCTGTGCAAGGAGCTGCCAGCCCACTTTAATCAAAGGATCCCCCCAGCGTGGCTGGCGAAGCTGCGGGACCCAGAGTGCTCCCGTGAGGAATTTGGCTTCTGGAGGCTGGGGGCTGGCAGGGGCAAGGATGGGTTCCTCTGCATGTGTCTGCTGAGCCAGGCCCTCACTCCCTGAAGGGTGTTTTGTGAGTGAGGAGTCACACAGACATGCAGCTGTCTCAGGCCCTCCATCCCCCTTGATTGCTCTCGGAAGGGGATTCTGTGTCCCTGCATGCAGCAGGCACCTGCATGCTGGGGAGGGTCCTGCCTCAGGGTGCAGCAGCAGTGATGCTGGTGATCAAAGCAGTGGGACAAAGAAAACCCCTTCTTGTAGGAATCTGAATCTCCTTTTCTCACTGTGCTGGTACCAGCCTCAACATCTTCCCTGGCTGTGGTGCCACACGGCGGGCTCCTTATGCCTATGCCTGCAGATCCCCAGCCTGCACCCCCTTTGGGGCATCCCAGCTGCCACTACAGGAGACAGCTGAGCAGCCAGGGACCCAGTGCCCTTCAGGAGGGTCAAGGAGGGCAGCACTAGGGCCAGCAGTGCTCAAAGTGCTCATGCTGGGCACTAGGTGAGCTCTGCCTAAGCCAAGAAAGACCTGAACAGCACCTTTGGTCCCCGAGATGGTGTAACCTCTAGACCCACAGACATCCCAAACAAGCTGAAAGAGAAAAGGACTGTCCATCTCCGGGAATAACGTCTTTCATACCTAGTCTGCTTTCAGCAGTTTTGATCCCTCTGTTCTTTTACCCTTTTCTCACCCCTCCCTGCAGATGAGGATGATGACTACGAATACTATGAGTCCACAGAACAGGGGCCGGACCCCAGTCCCCAGTACCAGTCCTGGGAGGAAGTGAGCTTTATGGAGACATCTATAGGTGACTTCAGTATCATGCCAGGTACCTCTGAGGGGTGGGCAGGGAGGCAAGGAAGGGGTAAAATCCCAACCCTGGGCTTGCAGTGTGAGTGTGGCAGACCTTGGCTGCCAGCCTGCTCTCGAAATGCTTGCATCAAAGGGATGAGTTAGGAGGATCATTTGCAGTGTTCTTCTTTGTATTTCTCTTGTAAGGAGCCTGTGTTTTATCTTCAAGTTTCACAGGATGGATTCTGATCATGCAGAACATTTCTGATTGCTACTACAAAAAAGCACAGGCTCATTTGTCTATAGACACTGTAAGATATAATTGCTGTTTTCATGGGATATATGTTCTGTATTTATGCTGGGAACCAAATGTAGAGCAGGTTTCTTTTTTTTTTTTTGTTTTGTTTTTTTGTTTTCCCTTCTTTTATCAGTTGCAGGTTTTATTCTTTTTGTGTTTTGCTAAACTTCAGGAGAACAGGAAAGGATCCTTGAGATTGCTCAGGGAACACAAAAGGCAAGACAGGGAAGTTGCCTGTAACATTCCCTGAATTATCCTCTGGCACAAAGCAAGCAGAGCTTATATTTGACTGTCCCAAATACCAATGGCTTCTGGCAGCCTGGACTGCAGTGGAGAGGTTGAGCATGGTGCAGGGAGCAGTGTGCAAGTGACTCTCAGTAGGCACCTGCTCCCTTGAAGCAACAGCTGCCCAGGGGTATTGTAGAGCCTAATGGTGCTGGATGGCTTTTCCAGGGGAGATTTAGCACCATGTTCCAAACAGGACAATATCAAATCCAGATACCTCCAGACTAAGTGCATGAAAGCAGACAGCTAGGGCAATGCCACAGAGGCAAATCTATCCATAAGCAAAGAAAGGGATTTGCCCCATTACAGCTCTGTAAGAGACATGGCAAAGGGAATGGAGGAGCTCCAGACCCAAAGCCATGAGCAGTTGCAGCTTGCAATAAACTGCAGCAATTCAGACTGCTCCTGTGGCTGCTGAACTGATGCATAAGCATAGCATAAGTTACACTGGATGCTGTGCAAAGGTAGGCAGCCTTCTGCAGTCAGAAAATGCAGAGAGAAAAAACAGGTGATGCAGGCTGAGAAGTTGAAAGATGTCCATCCTTACCTCTGCAGACCCATGTCTCTCTGATCCCTGCAAGAATGGTGGTAAGTGTGCACCCGATGGAAGTAAGTTCAGCTGTGTTTGCCCCAAGCCATATGGTGGGACCACATGTGAAAAAGGTAATGTTCCTTCAGCTAACCTGCACTCCTTGTTTTGGCAGTTGCTATTACAGCCTTACAAACCCACTGGTTGCTGGACTGAGGGTTCTGACAGCCCACAGCAGTCATATTGTTAGATCTTACACCTAGTGCCTCACCCAGACCAAAGTCTGTCTGTATAGCATCCAGTAAAATAGACTTCAGGAGTGCAGAGACTACTCTTCTATCTCCTGCTGGGTGGGCAGTCGGGAGTTGCTCATTGGCACCACAGATATTTTGCCCTAAATACTATGAACAAGACGAGAAATCCCAAATCCACACCTGACAAATGAAGGTTTCCTTGCAGCATCAGGAGAAAGCATCTTCCCATGATCCCTGCAAGGGCACAGATCTTGTGTACACACAAATGCTGATGAAGTACTTTGTGTGTCTGTTTTCCACAGTGGAGGACATGTGTCTGGACACGGACTGCCACGCCGGTGACTGCCTGGTTCTATTAAGCCCGCCTTATTTTCAGTGCCGATGCAAGCCTCCCTACAAGGGACTCTTCTGCCAACGCAGTGAGCACTCAGCAGGGCACTGAGAGAACTGTGGTGGGGACACGGCTGGTCTGCAGTGGGAAATCACTTGCTGCCCATTGCAGAGGGTGGTCCTGCCCTAGTCTTGCAGCCTGATTCTGCTGCAGCTCCTGCCCATGGGGCTGGGCAGTGATGAGTTATGCTTGGTTTGCTGGGTGGTGGTTCAGTCACTGGTGAAACACCCAGTGACACACATTTTTCAAGACTTCCTAAGAACTCAAAGCCAACAGGCTAAGGGGGGGCTCTCCCCAGTTTCCACTGGCCAAGCAAGTGGCTGTATAGTGCTCAGTATATTAACAAGGCTGTTCTGTGTTTTCCACATTGACAGCATCTAAACAGTGTAGTCCAAACCCTTGCAAAAATGGAGGCACCTGCATACGGAACAGACTCAGATCAAAATTCACCTGTGGGTGCCCTGAGCCCTTCAGAGGGAGATTCTGTGAGATTGGTAAGTGTGCTCTGGCAAGGTCCCACTGGTACATAGCAAGTGAGTCCACATTTCTCAGAGGTTGCACAGGTCACATGCAAGAAATGTCAGATTTTCCTTAAACGATCAAAATCTGCTGTCATGAAGATTCACGCCCAGTGTCCTGTGACTCCCCAGGCTGAAGGGACTGCCTCTGAGGGGTGGCCAAGGGTGTGGGATTACCCCAGTTTGCTGCATGGAGAGCCTTCTGCCTCTGCAACATCACTCTGGGCACCACACCCCACACAGGTTTCCAAGGAGAAGGACCTTTTTCTTTCTCTTTTAAAAGCTGATTGCACTTCAAACTCCATTGAACCCCACGTACCACTAAATGCTCCACATTGCAAGTGACTTCTCCTTCACCCCACCTACAGGTTAGCTTCACAGCCCCATGATCTTCCTTTTGGTACATCAATTGCCCTAGCATAACAGCAGTTCTATTCCCCCTTCTGTGGGATCTGTCTCGTCCTACTGAAAACCTGTTTTTGCACAGGCCACTGGTGAAGAGATTTTGCTCTGGAATTAAGAAACTGCTAGGTCTTTACCAAGCAAAGAGGTTTTAGGCACTTGAAGTCAATGAAGCTACAAGATATTGGGACATTGCTCTTATTTCTGGCCTGTGTACGGTAAGGAGCATCATTACCTGGCCCAGTAGATTTTTCTGATCCTCCATAAAATGAACGTAGGACAAGGAAGGCAAGGAAGAGGAACCACTTTGGGCAAAGAACAACACAAAAGTAATTTTCATATGAGATTTGTCTTCCCACAGGACCAGACGATTGTTATGAAGAAGACTCCTCTAAGTACAGAGGAAGAGTGAACCAAGCAGCAGATGGCAGGACCTGCCTGCACTGGAATTCCCACCATCTCTTGGACTTCCCCTTTAATGCCTTCATGGAGGATGCTGACTTTTATGGCATTGGTGATCACAACTTCTGCAGGTAATATTTTGAAGAAGCAGCAGTTGTAGAGGTATATATTAAAGAGACCAATGAGGACAAATTGCTCATGAGTTTGACCAACTGATGGTGTTAAGATCTCACATCTCTCTAGACACTGCCTGTGTATAAAACACCACAATGTTAGAGATGCCTTCTCTAACCATACAGATGTAAGGCTTCCAGAAGCAGCCCTTTTTTCTTTGAACCAATCCCACCATTTTTCTTATGGTTAAGATAGGTATGGGGATAGTCATATGGCAGAAGCCCCCCCCCTTTATCTCAAGTATCTTCTTTGTCAAATCCTATGAAAGAGTATCTTTGGAAGTTTGGATCTCATATGGGAGGATATGGCTGCTCCCCTAACCATCCTCACTTCCTTCACTGTTTCATGGAGATTTCCCCATTCCCACTGCCTGATTTTCTAAACTGTTCCCTTCAGGAATCCTGATGATGATGAAAAACCCTGGTGCTACGTCAGGAAAAAAAAGGAAGTGGACTGGGAATACTGTGATGTTTCACCGTGCTCAGGTAAAGAATTAGAAGTGAGCCATTTGGCAGTGTGTAGGAGGTCCAGAGCAGCGGTCCCTCTTGCTTAACTCCTCCAGCCTGATATTATCTCTGCATTATACATCTGCTGTCACTTCCAACACAGACATAGAGCCAACAGAAAGCCCAACAGACCCACCTGAATCAGATGAAATATTCCAAACGTGTGGACAGCCAGAAGTTCGTGGGACACTCAAGAGGATATATGGTGGATCCAAGGCTAGAGCTGGCAAACATCCCTGGATGGCATCTGTGCAAAAGAAGACTTCGGACGGGAATGAACATTTCTGTGGTGGAGTGCTAATTAAATCATGCTGGGTTCTTACTGCTGGGCACTGCTTTGAGTAGGTGCATTGTGGGACCTACAATTAGGGTAGATAAGGGTATAAAAATCAGGATAGTTAGTAAAGGCACCTTGGTATCCAAATTATTTGCAGTCAAAGCGATTGCTGGAAATCAAATTGAAAGGAAAACATATATGTGAAAAAAATGGACATGTACATAAAAATGTTTATATACTTGAAAATGATGCTTGCTAGAACAACAAGCTTAGGCCCCACTCACCTAAAATGAGGCAAAATCGTTGTGTGAGGAGAAAAGGAGGAAAATAGCAAGATTTTGCAATGTATAAAGGAAGAACTCTATGAAACATTAAAGAGATATTGGGATACCATAAGTACCATCACATATTACATCAGAATTAAATTCTTCTAAACAGCCAAAATACACATTTTGCTTTCAATTGTTTCTGTGCCAGCTAGCTTCAAATATTACATTTCTTTCAATATTTGCATTGAAATAGTTGGAAACTACCACCCTAGGAAACAGGTAAATTACACCCTGGAGATCATTCCAACACAGATAATTTCAAATATGTCTGGACAACAGCAAGAAATTGTACTCCCATGGCTCCATGAGGTGCCACTCATCATCACAGCCACCGTAACAGACTGTGTGGACACTGCTACTCTTCCCTAAAGTGGAAAGAAAATCATGTACATGCAGCTTTAAATCATTTTATTTCATGATTGCAACAAGTTAAGAGCACATGTACTTTCCAGCACCACTGCTTCCCTAACTAAGCCTTCCTGTAATGATCTTAGGAAATCTTCTGGCCATGTTCAACAACAGGAAGAAATATCTTGACTTCCTGGTACTAAAAGTGTAGGTTTTCACTACCACTGGTAGACAATGTGTGTATGTGATTTACTTATTTTTTTTTAAACTTTTTTTGCAGAGAAAAGAGAGAAAACATCCAAGTAGCCCTTGGAAAGCAAAACCTCAAGAAGAAAGAGCTTCATGAACAGAGATTTGATGTGGAGAAAATCATTATGCATGACAAATACAACGATAGGGGTGGTGTCCCACACAACGATATTGGTAAATCCCTTTGACTGAATACTCACGTGGCTCACCTCCAACCTCACTTGTTTGAATCGCCTGTCTCCAACAAAAATCAGTGTAAAATTCTCATTGAGGCTATGTTCTGGAAACAATTAGGACAAACCATGATCTAGGCCCTTTTGAATCTTTGGGATGTAAGTGGTGATGAGCAGGCAGAAGTCACTGTGTAGGAGGAGCAGAACAACCGAGACAGGTCCAGCATGGAGGGCAAATGGCACGTGGGGTATGTGCAGGGGTTGTGACACAGGCTGGTAACAATGGTTAGGGAGTAAATTTAGCTCCAAATACCATCTGTTGTTATCTTCTCTCCAGCACTACTTAAACTGAAGCCCGTTGATGGTTACTGTGCAGTGGAAACCAAGTATGTGAAAACAGCGTGTCTCCCTGATTTCTTCTTTCCTGTTGGGACTGACTGCTTCATTTCTGGATGGGGCGAGACAGAGACAGGTACTTGTGGGCTCACTGGATTTTGGTGGGGACTTCAGTGACAAGGTGGGCTGGTATTTCAGTTACAATTGCCAGACCCAAACATGAACTTAGGCACTAGTGAAACCAAGACATGGAATTCAAAAGTAAGGACAGCTAAAACATGCCATGGAGATAATTCGTGAGCAGTAATCTCCAGCTGCTACACCGACCAAACCTTTCAGAGTTCTGAAAAAATTCCTGACACATCTTGTTGGTTGCCATCTGACTCACTATGTCATGGTTTCATCTGAAGCCATCTGAAGCAAGAAGGTATCAAGAGAGACTATTGTATAAGCTTGTGTGTTTCAAGATAGGAACAAGAAAGACAGGAACTTTCGCATGGTTTTCCAGCCCATTCTGTCAGATAAAGCTTTTCAGAAGCAGCATCTGGATCTTCAGATGTACTGAAAAATTACAAAAATATATCCAAAACTTTTCAAGTTCAACCAGCTCTATCCAAAAGCCTTCTTGCCCACGGTAAATCCTAAGGGGAGAAATTACTGCGCTTAAAAAAAGAGAATGGCAATTTTCTGAAAAATGCATTTTCTCATATTCTGATTGATGTGTTGCTGTAAAGCAGCAGAAGGAAAACGTATCATTCAGGCTGCAATAGATGTCCTAGTGCTTTGTGACTGATGGAGCCTGATATGATACATAGGACCAAATTCTCCCTTCTGATGTAACTCTCATTGAAGTCCACAAGAGACAAGCATGTTCATTTGATCAGAATGCATGAACAGAATTGAATTGACATTTTTTAAAAGTTCCAAATAAAAAAAAATCTCTTAAGACAGGTGTGGGGAAATTTACTTTTTTTCCCCCCAACAAAAAATATCAAGTATCCTGTACGTGTTCAGACTAGATGACTCCTTCTTTGAGCAGAGCTATTATTAGCATTTCAGGAAATCACTGCAGAAATGGAATATTTCCTGAAACTCAAGCAGAACCAAACTTATAAACCACCTTTAATTATCTACAGATGTAGTGCTTTGAAACTCTGGCTACTGCCTTTAGATGTCAAGTTATGTCTTTAGATTTACTGTAATTAATCATTGCCCTTAAATATTGTATGATTTTCAGTTTTCATCTGTTTCATTAGCTTGCATGTTAAAACATCTAATGACACCAGTCTGAGAAGTGCTGAGCAGCTCAAAGCCGCATGGGCACCTGTGGGAGCTGCAGACAACCAGTACCTTGGAAAAGCAGGATTGCATGCATAGAGCTGATTGGAACTAAATTCTGAATACATGACTTTGCTTTTATTCAGGCAACAACCAGTGTCCTGAGTGAAACCTCTAACCTTTATCATTTCAGACAGTTCTCTTCTTCCCAGGCTAGCACATGCATCTGCCCTGCTCTTCCCCCATCCCACCTATATGGCAAGCAAACTTGTATTTTGAATAAAGACAACACGTAACAGGACTGGGAGGAAAGTGACTCTGTTTTTCTGGTGCACATCCCATAGATGAAAAATCTGATCAGCTGTTAGATGCCAAGGTCAAGCTGATTTCCCAGAGGAAATGCAATGAACGTAAATTACATAATAATTTACTGGATGAAGGCATGTTTTGTGCAGGAAAACTTCGAAAACCCGGAATTGATTCTTGTCAGGTTTGTTGCTTTTTCTGTATTTGAACACTAATTTTTTGTGTAAGGAGTCGGGCTGGGCAGAGTCATAGCTTTGGCAGGATGCTGCATGTGTGTCTGTTTCTCACATCAGTGTATGTCAACAGCCTTTCTTCAGTACACTTTGAGAAGTACATCCCTAGAGCTAATGTTGTCACTGTTACTTACAGGCAGATCTATGGGAGCTAGAGACCAGTCTGGAAAGTTTGGCTTCTGAGGCAGTTTGTTGTAATAACCTGAAAAATTGCCTTTTTTTCCTCAATTTTATTATGGACTTTGCCATGAGCACCAATTCTAATCTGATTTTCAGTATCAGAGCTAAGACTTGCAGGGAGTCAGTATTAATGTTTCTTTTCATTACAGCTAGTGCAAACAGGAAGCAAGTTCAAACTTATACCATTGAAAGGCAGGGAAGAATTTGAACAACACTTCCTGAGGTGCAAACTACCACTGTAAAGCATACTTTGCAATAGAAATTACAAATAAAACAAAAAAATTAGACAACCCAGTCAGAATAAGGCTATTAAAGGGGTGTGAGACACATTAAGTTCTCATTTGTGCCAGGGATCACATCTTTATCTTTCAGAGTTCAGGCTCTGAATGCCTGGTACTTTCATGCCTGGGAAATTTCATGTGACCTTGTCAGACATAAGTCACACACTGGAACAAACAAAAATTGACATCCAAAAAGCCTGGTATCATTTGACCTGGTTCCAGAACTGCAAGTCTGCTCAGGGACTAAGCAGCATCTGATGGTACATCCAATAGGGAAAAAACGTCATTGCAGCTTCAAAGTTTTATGATGAGAGAGAAGTATTCTGATTTTGCTTCATGGTTTTGAACATGTGTTTTTCTTCCTCAGGGAGACTCTGGAGGCCCACTGACCTGTGTGGAAAATGGCTCCTACTATGTATATGGCATTGTGAGCTGGGGTGACGGGTGCGGCTTAAAAAACAAGCCAGGAGTTTATACCCAAGTGACAACATTTCTCAGTTGGATTAAATCTGCAATTCAGGCTGCGTCGAGGTTACGTCATTAGGAGAGAATGATGAACAGTAAGCTTGACATATTTAAGATTTTTATCTCTTCCCCAACTGCCTCCTCTTTGACCAAATATATTTCTGGTATTTTCTCATGGCCTACACAGGGCATCCCTAATCACCATCTTGAAAATAGCATTGAGGTGTTTGCTAGAATGTCAGTGACAGTTTGTCTATTGTGGGCTTTGAAATAAGCCCATATTTTGTAGCAAAACAGATCAGAAAGCAAAGCTATTCCTGTTCTTCCCCAAATAAATCAGAGCCCCTAATAGCAGGGTTTCTAGTTCTGCTTTTCAAGGCATGAAAATTCTACAGGTTCAGCTGCTGCCAGCCATTCCTTCTTCCCCTCACCCTCCTGTTTAAGGTGTGTTTTTTCTGCACTCATTGGACCCTGACACCTCAAAGCTGTTGGTGTGTGTTCTTCAAGCCAGTACCATTTTCCCATACAGAAAAATCACCATGTTCCTAGGTCTGCAAGACTGCAGTCATTGAAATTATCTGAAGAGGGAGGATCAGGGAGAATTATTTTTAAAAGTACTTTTGTAGTGAAAATAACCACAAATTCCATCAGTGGTGGATTTCAGATTGAAAAAAACCCAAACAAACAATTAAACAAAAAAGAACCCCAAAACCAACCAATCAACCAAAACCTTTAAATATTAGAATTATCCACTTTATTCCTGATTAAAGGATAATTACTTACTATACTCCAGATCTACAGTGGTATATATGTGCTTAACAACACCAGTGAGACCTAGTGAGTGCTAAATGCCATTTAAAAAATATGGGTCAAAAGCTAGTGGATAATTTTAAGGTTTTCAAAAGTTTTACATATCAAAAGTGTGTCATTTTTGCCCAGTGATTTTGCACAGACGTTTGAAAAACAAGGGATTCATATTAAATCAGTATATAAAGAATAGACACATTTGTGAAAAGTCAATTCCTTAAAATAGTAATGTCCCTCTCATCTAAATTCCAAGGTTTACAACCTTGTCTAAGCAGCTACCTAATCTATCAACAGCTACCCCTATTGTGATAATTTCTAAAAGAGTAATTTTGATTTTTTTGCTTTGGAAGGTTTGAAGAAGACTGAAGAACTAGCTGTGATCTGAACACGTCCTTATAATCTAGAGCAAATTTCCTGATGTCTGCTAGAAGACCTGACCTCAGCTAGTCAGTGGTAACTTTGCTCCCACTGGCCTTTGCCTCATTCGTCTGTTAAGCCACCTGAATCACACTTTCGTATTCTCCAGGTCAATGGTGCTAACAAACCAGGAATATAAAAATCTCCAAATATTACAAGTATGGAATAAGATTCATCTGATTTATTCATTACAAATTATTTTATATTCTACCATCTGTGGTACAAAGCTGAGCCTGCCAGTCACCTAGTACTAATTTCATTTACAGCTTCAAATAAATAGCAGAATCTGTAATACATACAGTGATAAATCACAAAGTATCCACACAAAAATAAAACAATCAGTTATAAATTGCAGTGTTTCAGTTGTTTTTTAAAACAAAAAGTTCTTAAATGCCATCTATTATGTTTCCCAGAAAAATGGAAAACCTACAGGATTTTCAGGACAAGATGAAAATCTACTTGTGCTATGTCATGTTTCCATTTACTTCTGATACATCTGCATTTGCCTTCTCTTGACTTGCAGAATCTCGGAAGCATCAGGATTGACTGCGACTTGCTGAGATCTTTCTGTCTCCAACTGGTCCTGTAAAATCACATCCAGAAGAGGGTTTTAACTATTATTATATAACAGTATTTGCATATTAAAAATTACCACAACTGTCAAACAAATGAACAAAATCTAAATCACTGCTCAGAACTGAGCAAATTTCTACAGTGGAGAAGTGCAAAAAATGGACCTGTTCGTGTAAGTTAGACACCACACATACCAAAGGACTAAATGTGCTCCTAATTTCTACTTGAGTCCTAAATAAAAAGCAAACCAGAAAACACCTGTGTTCCACATGGATTGCACAACTGTAGGTTTCCCTGGGACCATCAGATCATTATCATACCTAGGACTTAAGAAGATATTACCTGTAGTTCCCACTGCCTCCATTACTCAACCATAGTTTTCATTTATTTCCTGAGTAACTTTTCAGATGGGAATGTAAATCATGGATATGCAATGTTTCTCTTGGGCTGTATTATTGCTTGACTTGTTGCCAAAGTTAAAAATTAAATGAAACAAGTATTTGAAATGTGGTGCTTCTCTTTCATTGTAACTTGAAGCTTCCTAACTCCAAGGGCTACAAGCTCTTGGACTTCTCCTCTCTTATGTGGGGACACTGCAGACTGGGAGCCGTCTTTATGGAGGTAGGGAGGAGGGAAGCCCCGAAGATCCCAGTTTTTAATTTCTTTAGTCTTGGGCTGTACAGAGGTGCAGGAGGCTGGAGCATTTGGTTTTGCCAGAAGCCTCCCGCAGCACACATTATGCTGTTAGGAATCTACACTCAGCCTGTGAATATGGTTGCCAGTGGAAATTACATGGTAACACATGGTGTCCTGCTGAAATTAGGAAAAAGAATAGGATTTGCACAGGGAGTCCCTTCCACCTCTACTTCTGCTTTCCACGGAGGTACAAGGACACTCAATCTGACAACATCCAAAAGTTAAGGGAAGCACAACCCATCATAAAAGTAAATCCCATTCTGTGGCACTTCCTAGTCCCTACAGGAATTTCTCAGCCATGATACTGCCCAATTCCCTTGGGAAGTTCCTTCAAATTAAGATGTACACTCAGCCACAAAGCTTCATGATAGGAGTGTACATATCCTGTTCAAATAACAGGGAGAACTGTAGACTCCATGGAGCATTCAGAAGTGTTAAACAAGATGTGTTCCAGTAGAGAACAGAGCTGTTGGGATTTGTGAGAATAACATTTTACTCTACTTACAACTCCAGGTCTGCACTGAGCAGCAGCACCCTGCAATCCCATTTCCCGAAGGTACGCCAGCTCAGCAGCTCTTCTTGCCATTTCAACTTTGTGAGAACCTGGGGGAGTCCAGCCAATGCCTCTGAGCCAGTTCAAGTCAGACTTGTAATTTACCTGAGAGAATGAAACATACACCAGTGTGTATTGTTTTGTTGTGCTCTAATCAAATCACGTGCCTGGGGTATTAAAGAGAGAGCATATAAAGAACAACTGAGTTGACAACAGATTATTTATTTTTAGCAAGAAGACTGTAGTTCTCCCAAGAATGTGATGTTGTTGATAAGTAAGGTCTGAGAAGAAAATTACCACAGCCAACCCCTAGCACATGGAAGGGCCACATCACTCAGCTGTACTTACATCACTCTGCAGCTTGTAGGCCTGCTTTGCATGTTTCACATTTAGCTGCTCAGGATCACAAGTGTATTGGTGCAAAGGCTGCCTGTAGTTAACATTGCTTGCAAGCTGCTGGCTTCTCTTGGCATGGACAAATCCTGGCTGGTTGAGGTGACTCTGGAACTGTGCCCTGTTTTGGACATAATCACTCCTGTACTGGATGTCACTCTGGAGTTTCCCCACTCTGAGGACATGTCTGATTTTGGGATCATCGTTGGCACTGAGGAATCCAATCTGCTGGCCTCTGTCTTTCAGGAAAGCTTCTCTGTATTTGTACTGCAGGAAGTGCAGAGGAAAATTTTGTTTTCACATTCAGATTACTTTCAAATTCTGTTACCCTCCCCTTGCTATCAATCATGCTTCCTGTAGTGCACAAAGACTGGGGGTTTGTTTGATATCAAACTAAATCTCCTAATCTAACAAGTCACTTTAGAAGAATGAACTTCATACTCATTTTTAAAGGAGTGGAAAGAATTATGGGGGCCAAAATGCTCATCTCTCACAAGGAATCAGCTGTTGCACTCTTGGGCTCACCTAATACACAGCTCAAGCAATGAAGCTCCTCCATCTTTAGCTTTCTTGCCTACAGTGGTCTTCTGTGTTCAAAGATGACCCACTTTATTCTAGACTATGCTTTAACTATTCATAGCCTAGTACCTGTTTTATTTGACTACATCATAATATGGCTCCTTCCCAAGGAAAACACTTGGGTCGTGTAACAGAGTAGCTTGGTATTGGACATTATTAATGGTAGCCTTTAGTTGGAAATCTTTCCACTTAATCAGCGCTTGGTTTCACTGGATCGCCAATTTTCCACATCAAAGCAAAGTTCACCTATGTCAGAATTCACCCATTTTTACAGGATGGGATGGCATGGGAAGAGGGTTGGGAATTGTTTGAAGCAGAGCAATTCTTACATCACTGGCTATCTCTCTTGAAGCCTTTGCTGTCTGGAATGGGATAGCATCAATCCTAAAATCATAGCCAGATGCCCTTGTCTGTTCCCACGATGTTTTATACAATTTCTGTGTTGAAAAGAAAAGAATAAACCAGTCATTTCCCCCTGCAGTTTCTTAAACGCAGTCCCATAACTGCAATAATAAATGTTTTATCCTACTGGGCTTATTTGTATCAGGAGTCATCAGTACCATCTCCAAGGTTTTGATCCAGTTCTATAGCACTTCAACTTCTTTTCTATTCACCATAATGATAAAATGCCTCATCTGAAAAGTGCCACCAGGGTTTCCTTTTGTACTTGAATGTGGTTGGTTTTGATGTGATTTAATTTCTATTAGAAACTGTGATGCATCAGTCACATCAATATTGCATTGACATTGCCCTTATTCTCTCTTTTGATGCATCCACTCACAGTGTCTTGGGTTTCCTGGCATCATAATTTCAATACCAGTTATTTCAAGCTTTTCAAATGATCCCTGTCTCTATCCCCAGCCACATGTGGCTTCATTAACTCATATGGAATAACAGCCAGTTCTAACATACTTAATGTGACTTTGAGGATATGAAGCACATTTACATCCTGAAGAGAAATTGCTCTAGATTTGGTTCTTCTTCCATTAGTAGCTTTCTTAAAATAGCTTCAGGTCTGCAGGTCCTGCTCCATGGTCATAGTATCTTAGCTGACACTTTTGTCTGTCCCTTATAGTTTTTATTCATTTGCTTTCTATTAGTCTTTGATCCATTCTTTCTGTGTTTTGTTACCATATGAAAACAAGCACAAAATCCACTCCACATTTTAAAAGATAATCTTCTGTTTCACTGGTGAATGTAGTGCTAGGTGGTGCTAAATTTGAAGGTACACCAAGATGCCAGAAATCCTGCAAGACAGCCTGGGTAGAAGCAATTCAAGCATCACCGTACATACAAGCATCACAGTTCTAGGGCTGACCTTTCATCTGTGTGCAATCTTTGCACACAATATTTGCCTTTTTACCTTATCTATCACTTCAAAAAATGTAAATCCTACTTGTTTCTTTCACCTATAGAGCACCTATCACCAAACAAGGAACTCAAAGCTTCTGACCCTACAAGTAAAGACAACAGCTATTTAATGAGAGAACAAGACATTAGGAATAGACTGAGTCCCTCTGTATGCAACAATGTGAAAACAAATTCTCTTTAAAACAATTCCACTCATTGATTCAGTCACATCCAGATTGATGACTATTGTTGAACTATGCCTACGCTCAACACAGTGTTGCAGCCTCAGAAAGGTAGATTATATAGTCAAGGAAAGAGAATTCTCTCTCTTCCCTGACCCAAACATAAGTAAAAAGATTTTAATTTGTAATTAACCATACCTATACTGAAGGTCTGAAATCCTTAATAATAACTTACTGCCTTAGAAAGTTAAACAAATTCTCAAAAGAAAAATTAACAGACTTTTCCTGATTCCTCCAGCCCAAAACTAGGAACGTGTTGGCTCTTCACAGCCTCTGGTTTCTTTTGTTTTGGTCAGGCTCAGAGAACCGGGCTCCTAAGTACATGAAAGTTTTTATTCCCAAACAAGTATTCCAAGTCACCTCCCCAAAGGAAAAGGTTTACTTACATCGCTGATGTGAAGTGCATTCTGGCGGGCTCGGATAAAATCAGGATGATCAGGAGGCAGAGTGTACCTGTGCCTGCCTTCGGAGCCTCCAGCCTTGTACAGTCTCTGTGGAGCCAAAAGTCATTGAATGCAGCTGATACTGGAAGCAACGTTGAGACCAATTCTTTTACGCATTATAGCACATGAAAAATTAAGAGAATTTATACATAAAAATGAAACCTACGTCACTGCACTGGAGGTAGCTCTTTTTGGCATGAATCAAATTTGGAGAGTCGACCACAGCAGTGAACTTCAAATTTTCTGGCTTCTGACGGTACTTTACCTGAGAGGTGAAGGAGGCAACAAAAACAAACAAAGGAAAAAAAATACAGGATGTTTCTGTTAATGACATATGGCAAATCCAAGTGTGTGATAACTGGATTAAAACATAAAAGACACTTTTCTGAAGCCACTGTTCTGCTTTAGTCTCAGTTGTTCTTTCAACTAGGGACTGGGGAAGCCTCTGTATCACTGCTGTGGTGCCCAGGCACCAAACTTCTTTGTGTGTGTATATGCAAAAAGGACTTCCCACCAAAAATACACATGCAAAAAGCTTTCGAACACCACACTTTTGACAGCTCATAATTTTTCTCCATCAACACATGATACTGAGCAGGCAAATGCCCCTTCAGTGTGGTTGTCAGTGCTGTAACTTTCTATATAACTTCCATAACCACCTGCTTAGAATTTCATAATGGAATTTCCTGCATTTATTTATTGCTACATGTTTTGCTTATACTCTTGTGTTTCATTTGGAATGGAAAATATTCAGCAGGTGTCACACAGTGGACTTGTGTCTCCCGTACTGCTTCTTGGTAACTTACACCTTGTATAAACAGGCTCCCACATCAAAAGGAAATGATAAGCTACACTCGTAAGTGTCATGTAACGAGGAGCCTTGATGGTAAACAATTCCTACAGACTTGCTATCCCATGAAAGATTTATCAGTTACCTCGCTGATGAGCTCTCCAGCCTTCTTTACACTTTCTATCTGCGGAGATCTCAGAGCCATCCAACCAACTCCTTTCATGAAGTTCAGGTCTGATTTATAGCGATGCTGTTAAAAATGAAAATCGTTAACTATCATTTTTGTATCCACAGCTATTAAGGTTTCTTTAAAATACTCCCTGATTCATATTCACATTTTGAGGTTTTTCATTTGCCATGCACATATCAGATCGTAAAGCCAAACTGTTTGCATTTGTTCGTTCCACCAGGAATTAAATAATGTATCATATGCAAGTTACAAGAGAAGGCCCCATGAGTGAATTAGTATGACTCAAAGCAGTAAGTAATAACCTGTTTGTACTGGGCGTAAAAGAACCTCTTTTGAAATAATTTTCTGAGGTGAGTTCAAGTCAGGAATACTAATTATTTTATCTGGTTCATGCTTCCTCATTAACCCCATTTCTAGAAGGACACATTACTCTTTCTTTGCTCACATTAAAGGCTTGCCTTTACCTCCTAATCTAGTAAAGAAAATCAGGCAGACCCAAGAAAAAGTGGAAGTCAGTAAAGTACCTGCAATCCCAACAATCTGACTTCAGATTGTTCCCCCTCTATGTGTAAAAGGACATGACAACCAACTAGCTCATGTGTTGTAATCTACTAGATAGAGAGGGTACAAGACAAACCAGCTTCATAATTTCACTTGTTTTCCTAACTTGGGGGCTCTAAAGAGCAAAGAGCCAAGTGGTGAGGTTCTCACTCATCGTCTATCCTCTGTAGGCAAGCTCTGAAGTACATGTTGTTAGAGTCCAAGGACTAATTCCCTGGAAATGACACTTTCATATCATGATATCCACCATTACATATCAGTAAACAGTAAAAAAATCCTGCCTTCCTGAATCTAACTATCTGCACATCATCTGTTAGCCATTACACAAAAAGGCAGGAATGAGAGCTGGAAAAGTAAAGAACTACATTTAGCAATACCTTCTGTACCACCCCAAGAATATCCTCAAAATTCTGACAATGAAGACTACATTTGGGATACCAGATAGCAAGGACACTGATTAAGAAAGAAAGTTACAGGATCTCCAGAGCTTTGAAGGCAAATTGAGTATGGATGGGGCCCATGTTGAGATTCCATCACTTCTGTCAACAAAGTTTGTCTCAACTTACATTTTTGTGTGAACAATTTCTGCAAACACATCTGGGAAACTTGTTTTTTGTTATAACCTTTTCTGTTTGAAAAATTACCTTCTTAATATCTCTTCTTACATATCTCAAATCTGAGCATTTAACCTCCTGCTCAAAGAGTTCTGCATGTGGAACAGTGGCTGTCAAACCCCCAGCTGGCTGCGATCCAAACAGCTGAGAGATGATTGTGGATATCCCTCAGCTCTAGAATAAGTAACGTGGACCACTGTGGTTTTCTATCAGGTTCATAACACGAGAACCTCTGGCTCACATATATTCTATATGTGAGGAGCAATCAGAAATCTTGATGCTGCACATACATAAATTTACAAATGGTCTTTCTAAAAACACCTCCCAAAGTCAATATGCAATTTGTGCCAGTCACTCACAGCTTTGGTATTGCTAAATTCAATTTGCTGTTAACAGAAAGACTTTACCTCACTCTGTAGCAGGTGGGCTCTTTTGGCCCACTTCATTTTCATGTCTTCTGGGAGGGCTGTAAATTCATGGAGTATGCTCCTGTAATCTTGATCACTCGCTAAAGCCTGGGCTTTTCTGGCATGGACAAGATTCACCATGTCCATGGGTAGATGATACTGAGACCACACTTCTTGGGATCCCTTCTTATACTCTTGTTCACTCTGTAATTTGGCAGCATGCAAGCAATGCAGCAACCTGGTGTCATCCAGAACACTTCTGGCACCAATATGTTTTCCTCTCTCCATCACAAAATTGTGTTTATATTTGTACTAAAAATAAAAGAAAATGGTAAAAGTGAAAATGTTCCAAACTTAGACTGGCTACTTCGGCTAACTAACTTAGGATAACTCACTGAAACATCTATGTTTTCTGTAAAACCAGTAAACGTATGTAGCACTAGAAAACAATTGTTTGAATATCCCATTGCTCTCAAATTTAAATACCATAGTACTTACAACATTAAAATTAAGCACATCTCAATAAATCTTCTAAATATGCCCAAACATCATGTTTAACCTCAAATCATGTATTTTTATTATCTCTCTGAGAATTTTATTCCCATCACTAGAAATGAGAAGATAAAAGAAACAAACAAAAGACCGAAGAAAAAAAATCTACACAAAAGTGAAACAGTGTGCACTCTGTAGCCTTCAGATTTGCAAATGCCACCCAGCTATTTTAAAGAGTAAATTCAGTTTTCCCAGAAAGAATAAGAACCAGCAACCCCTCATTCTCATCTTAGCTAGGACTATGACTCTCCCTATGATCTTGCATTTATCCTCTCTGTGAAATAGTGATGATGATGATAATGCTTATTTATATAGCATCAACAGGGTGCTTAGAACTTTAAAGGGAAGGCCTGGGCCCTGAAGAGTTCATAATGTAGTTGAAATGGGATAATAACACTTATCTACCACACAAGAGAGTTGTGGGGATTAAATTACAGCAGCTAATGTTTATAAAGTGCTTCCAAGATGAAGGGCCAAATTCAGATCTGTTGTAAGTGGATGTAATTCTATTATGGACTTGTACTGTCTAGAGCAGATCTGAAGCTGTAACCAAAAGCACTCTGCAAAATGTGGTTAAGTATACATTATAAATAACAGCTAGAAATGGTTACTTCATAAAACAAACACGTGAAATATATTCATATTTTATCACATTAGATATAAAATATGCAACTAAATACTACAGAAAATGAAGTCTTTGTTTACTCTATTTAGCTTTATCATGAGTTTTTCATAGAATTTATTAAATTTCTTGTGAGGAAGGGGTGAACTTAGGCTTTCTGACAAATGAACACCACCATGTCTGAGTGTTTTGCAAACAACAACCCAAATGATAGGATATTTTTTTAAGGGTAAGGTGATTTGTTCCCTCTGTTTCAGAAGTTAAGGGGATACATTTACAGCAACTTCCACACCAGAGAGGCAACTGCTGATTTTCAGAGATTCGAAGAACCTTCAGCTTTTTCTGGTTTCATTTTAATTTGGAAGAACTAAACACATTCAAAAGTCAGCTCAACACAGAGTGGATAGAGTTAGGGGGCACTTTATAATGTGAGGAGCTCAAAGCCTGAAAAGGAGCAGAATCCCTGTTTTTTCTGTTTGCAAATACTTTAATTCATTAGCTATTTCCCACTGGAAGATGTTTAACCTGGCTTGGTTCCCGATTAGCAGCGATTCTTCATCTTCTTTTTTTTTCTAATTCACACAAAGAATCTCATTCATAAGTAATATATTCTGTCTCACACTTGTCTCACATGGTTATGGAGTTGCTTTAATTCAGTAAAATCTGCTTTAGACATTGTTTTACATGAAGTTAACAGAAATTAGGCAAGAAGGGAGGTTGAATCATTCAACTCACATCACTGGCAATTTCTCTGGAGGCCCTGGCAGTCTGGAACGGGAGTGCTTCCATTGTCAGCTTGTAGCCTTGAGCACGTAGATTATGCCAAGATTCTCTGTATTTTGCCTAAAGTAGGAAAGGCACATGTAGACTGCTGTTCCACTTTTAAATGCACAAAGGAACAAACAAAGGAACCCTCTTTCATTTGTTATTCTGTGTTACAGTCTCATTCTTTATAATCAAAGGATTTTTTTAAATTATCTTTGGGAAATCCTACTAACTCAGACAAAACATGTCTCGTTCTTTATGTAGATTTAATTTACTCACAACTGTATATGTGCTAATTGAGATAAATATAATTATAATCAAATCAGGGAAAGCATAAATAGAATAGACCTAAAACATCCTCTACTTATCCATCTTCCTTGCCACTGTACAATTCATATTCTATCCTAAATAAGTAGAAGAAATGCAGGACAAATTCTTACATCACTGAGGTTGGCTGCATTTATTCTTGCCCGTGTAAACTCAGGCAGACCCAGTGTTGGTGTATAGTGATGCTGACTGTCCTCTCCTGCTGCTTTATACAGGCGCTAGGAAAGAGATCAAAAACACAGTTTCAGTCAATTTTCTATATTATTTTGATAATATAACAGCAGTACTTAAGCTGTTAATGATTATGACAACGATAGTCAGTCATCATTAAAAAAAGCTAAGATTTTACTATTAAAATTGCAAAGTTTTTCTGTGGGCATAAGGATGTGAAGCTTTTGCTGGGCATAAAAAATAATTACATTAATTTTTATAAATATATGATGATGATGATGCCAACCCATTACATTTTTCGCTTTACATTTTTATGTTTCCAGCAAGCCAAAAGTAGATCTAAGAATGTTAAGGGCATCATAAATGTGTGTTAAATAAAAAGGAAGGCTTTTCTGGGAGACTGGACATATTTTGTAGCTTGGGTTTTTCCCTCATTTCTCATTTTGATAATCTGTCTATGGGTTTTGTCTTGCTTTTTTCAGAATTTAGAAAAGTGATCCTTTTTTTAGGAGTCCTCAAAAGTGGACCATACTATGCAAATGAGCTCCTTCAAGAACACCCCGTAGCCCTGATTTTTGAGTCTCTGTTTCATGCAAAAAACTCAATAATGGGACTCTATTGTATTTCAGCTTTTTAACAGAGATAGAACTGAAAATGGTATTAAACGTTTGCAAATATTAAAATGTGATCTAACTGTGAAAAACCACAAATAAATACTGCTTGCTTTTTGTTTGGATGCATTCTGTTTTCAGAACAGGGTTTTCTCTTTCCCACTTCTCCATCCCCAGCTTGCTGCATTTTGAAAAGCATATTTTCTGATTCACGTTGGGAGAGCCTACCTCATTAGCAATCATATTGCTGAATTTTGCATGAAGGAGGCCAGGAGAGTCTGTCACCGATGTGTACTTGAAGGAATGTGGCTGCTGACGATATTTACTCTGAGTTCACACACAAAGAAAAATGAACAGAGTAACTAAATTGTCTTGTCAGATAAGGGACTTTTTCCAGTACCAGTGGTCTAGTATTACTTCTTGTGCTTAAAACTCTATCTATTAATCCTTAGACTAATTTACCTTTTACTATTCTGAATTTGGTGCATTCAAGTCTCACAGGGGAAATGAAAAGTAAATAAGGAATAAGGTGAAAAAAAAAGAAACGAAAAAAAAGGTGCTGCTGTGCTGAATATGCTGAACACAGCAATGAGGTTATTTCACCCCTTGGTGTCATTAACCCAGGCTAATCGAATCACAGTAAAGACAATCCAACCCAGAGAGAGAAGGAGCTGCACAAGCCCACCAAACTGTTTTGTCAGAACACCTGGCCTGTGGTCCTGTGTCAGAATTGCGACCAAACCACTGCAAGATCACTGCAAGCAGGGATCTGTTCACAAGAACACAACTCCTATTTTTTCTCATTTCACATCTATGTGAATATGGGCAAAAGATACAAAGTCTGAAACTAGGAGAGACTGTACAAAGAGAATACACAGAGGAAATAGAAGTCCAAATACAGAGGGAGAAAAACAATAACACGCAAAAGCAGCAAGTAAAGAACAGACTAAGACTGTAAAGCAGGAGCAGAGCTGAGGACAGTGGAATGTACTGGGTACTCCACAGCTTAGTCTAATTTTGGAGAAACAGTACAAGGTACTTATTACAGACAGGCATAGTCTTATGTTTAGTTGAAAAAGCCCATTTTAACTCTAAAATAAATAACATAAAATAACCATCTCCTGGGTCTGAAACACAGGAGAAAAGATTTGCAAAAAACATTAACAAACTTTGCAAAGCCTTGAACTCCATCAGGTTCACCCCTTTGCAGTTAGGACACAAATGGAATGATCAAAGCCAAGGGAGGGAGTCTTGCATTATCCAGTGAGTCATTTTGCCAGCCCAGTTTAATAGAAAGACATCTGGCAAACCCTTGTTCATAGTGGAGAAATCAAACCTCTCTTTTGTTACCTCACTGATGAGTTCAGAAGCTTTCTTCTTTCCTTCAATCTCTAGGGCCCCTGGAGTAATACATCCAACTCCTCGCATAAAGTTCATGTCAGAGCGGTATAAATTCTAAGGAAAACCAAGCAGAAGTAATTACAAGTTTTTATCTGAGATGCCTTATACTTATTCACCAAAAATATGCAATAATCATATTCAAATAAATCCATTAAAATTAGTATCTACCACAGAGTTCATATACATTACCCTACAAACTTTTGTTTATGTATGTGTCTGTGTGCATACAGCCCTGACAGATCTATAGCACAGATGCAAGAGTCTGAGTAATACTGAGTCTCATGAACACCAAATGCTACTTCAACTCCTAACTTTCACTTGTATCCTTGAAAAAACCTTTTCTAGGTACATGAATTTTCTTCATATATAATATGTAAGTCAAAGCTAGATATTATTGATTTATAAATATATATATATATATAAAATACGACAATTTTATAAAAAAGTAAGAAAATATATTTCAATAAAAGCTATTAACTATTAAATAGGAGAAACTACAAACAAAATAGCCTTGATTTTTAATGGTTCTGAATGATCATTATATAAATAAGGAACACTAAGGAAAAATAGCACTAAGCCACTGTATGAATTTTGTTAAAATATTTTCCAGACCACCAAACCTAGTAGTGACTCAGTGCAAATATTCATTTTTCAAAAGTTATCAATAGGTTACTGATACATACATTACAACAACATTAATTGATTTGATAAAGAGAAGAGTGAGGAGTAGGATCTTCTTATCTTCTGCTTCAAAAGATCTATAAAGACCAAACTATTAGTAAAGCACAGATTTGCCTACTCAAGGGATATGTGGAAACTGCTACTGCTCACTGGGGGCAGAACTAGCTTTAGTTAATGAGGTGTTTTGGTTCAGTGAATGACTTATAATGGAAATGGACTATGTTTTATTTAATTTAGCTGCCTGAGAGTCTGTGCAGTGCTGATCTCTAGACTCAAAGGCACCATGGTGTTGTGTATGGGAAATATCCTTTGTGAATCAGAAGGAAAAGAGAGGACAAAGCTAGAGCATAGTCCTCACCTCTTCCCAGCTACTAGTACCAGCAGGTAAGAGAGTCAATTCCGCAACTCTAAGATGTGTTGTTGCCAATTAGCATTTCATCCCCAGCTCAAAGACAGACATAGATGGAAACCTTCCTGAGAATCTCTGATTACATGTGTTTTCACCCAAGTTAGTGCAGCACAACTGGCAGCAGATGTTTACACTGGTTTGAACACAATCTGCCACCTTTAAGTCTGTTGGATAAAAGTGTTAAACTGATATAGAGTAGCATTTTGCAGCCCGAAAAGTTTTGAAGATACAACCCCTCCTGAGGTTTCCAGAGACAATGTGATCTATGAAAAGCCTTTTGCTCATGTCTGTGCCGACAAATTCTTAAGGTGCCATCCAGCTAGTTTTACTCAAGACTATGTAGAGAGTCAAACTCATACTTAGAATTTCAATGAATATGTCTTGGGCCAGAGCTTATAAATCTCTTACAAACTGGATTTATAACAAAAGGCATCTTTCTTGTGAAAGTACATAGGAATTTCACCCAGCTGAAAACCAAGTCATAGAATACCACTTGGTAAACAATTTGCATCATTAACAGGATCTTAAAAAGAGTATTTCACCAACAGTGTCATCATTCTCACTTGCAAACACTCCTCTACCCAATCATCAAAGACTACTATACTTTATCTCTTGGTATAGCGTGATCACACACTTTGTACAACTACTCAATAAGATAAATGTCTCATTCCTACATGTAATCAAGAGGGAACAGCCATTGTTTATCACTCAGCTGCTGTTCAAACACACGTTGTCAGCTATCATGATTTGAAACAGAACTCTCTTGCATCAGAACCAACAGGGAAACATCACTGAGATGTTTTGCAATTACCTCGCTCTGAAGTTTGTAGGCATTCTTGGCACACTGCAACCTCAAATCATCAGCCAGAGAAGTGTACTGGTGTAGGAGCTGCCTATATTCTTGCTCACTGACCAGAGACTGGGCTTTCTTGGCATGTACCAAGTTTATCATATCCAGTGGCAGGTGGAAGTGAGACTTTGCATCCTCAAAACCTTGCTTGTATTTCACCTATTAAAGTAAAAACAGATCATGTAGCTATCACAGCATGGTAATTAGAATTCAGGTTTTGATCAGAAGAGACATTCTCTGTATTTCTTCCATTTGCCAGTATAAATATTATTATTTTTAAAAGTAAGTTCCCCAACTTGTTTAACTATACTGTGAAAGATCAAGAATTATAATTAGAATATATGGCAGCCTATTTTTCATGAAAAAAGCAGTCCTCAACATTATATTCAGTTAAGCTGAGATTTCTTTTTTTTTTTTTTTTTAAACTGGATACACTGAATCTATAGGATTAACCAAACTGGTAAATGAAATCTTAATTCACTTCATTTCTAGAAAACACAACAAAAAGAGGAAGCTACTGCCTGAGGATAATATGCAAACAGCCTTATTTATATTAGAGTTAGTACAAATCCTCACTCAAAATATTTGTTGATTTGGCCAGTTTCATTACATAGTTTTAAATGTAATTTTTAGTCATGAGTTGCTTTTTTTTTTCTTTCCACTTCTTGTCTCTGTCCAGAAAAAGAAAGGCATAGAAATCTTCAAAGAACCTCTTTCACATAACATTTTCCTATCAGAATATGCTAATTTGAGATGTTCAGGCTGTTCATTGGCATAATGAACATACAGAGTTATTGATGATCATCAAACTGACTTAGAGTAACCCGACAGATGGAAGAATCCTTCAGACACTGACTGTTACGTATGTGTCTCAGCACATCATCACGCGAAAAAAGATTCCCAGTACAAGACCAGCACTTTTGAAAACCATGAACACACCCCATATCTTTCACTGCTTTCTGGATCAAGACACAGTGCTCAAAATTCACTGAACAGTTGTAACTCTTATAAACAATGAACAAATGTGAGTCTTAGTGTATCTCAAGGCCAACTGGGAACAATTCCCCAACCAAAAAGTTCCGGTTTCAAATTCCATAAACTCATTCTTCCTTTGGTCTTTCAGGAAAACAGTAAATTGAAAATAAACACTGAAAAACTTTGTATCTCTACCAAATTTAATTTACTTCTGTACAAAGACCACTGCTAATTCTCAGTTAGATCTCTGTCTGAGTGATACTTTTACATAGCAAATTCTGTGCTGGGCAACAGTGGTATGCAAGAAAACAGTCTTCTTTTATTGTCAAATTAATGTTACTGCAAACAGCATAAAAGAATGGAAATAATATAATGATTATATTAAAATATCTGGAAAGTGGAACAGAAGACACTGAGTTTTAAATAAGTAGGCTATACCACAGCTGGTCCACAGTTAAGTCTATCTTCCATGAGGAACTACTCACAGTTAGGAAACCAATTCAAAAATGCCCCCATCTCCTTTCTTGTACTTACATCACTCTGCAGAGATGTTGCATGGACTGAATGAGCAATATGAATATCTCCATCCAGGCCACATGAGCCAGCCATCTGCCCTTTCATTTTCTGAAATGCCTCCTTATACTTGTGCTAAAAAGGAAGTAAGGATACAAATGTGGGTAGGAGTGAAAACAAGCATTATTCTGATTGTTAAAACCTGAATAAAAGAGCGTTATGGACAATAAATTCTGACAATACTTAATATAATAACAAATCTGAATGAATCTTTAGCAGATGCTTGGAAGACCTCACCCAGCAGTTCCTGATCAGTCCCTGTTACTGCTCAGTCACTACAGCAGATAACTGGTCAGCTTTGCTAATGGATGTTTGCTTTCATAAACCTTCTTTTGCTTAGCTACCAATAACACATCATTATGGCTGCACCTTCCAAAGCACAACTAACTAGTGTGAGGCTAGGTGTCTCCCAGATGTAGAGTTGGCTGCACATGCTGCCTGCATCAAGAGTCACTCAGCAGAGCAGACACGGTCTGGAGTGACTGACAGGTCTTACTGGACAATATCAGGAATAAGTTCACATACATCACTTATGATTTCACCGGAAGCCTTTGCTGCCCGGAAGGGGATGGCATCTAGTTTCAGCTGGTAGCCACCATCTTTCATCTTTCCCCAGGACTCCTTGTAACGAATCTAGGAAATATGGAGCAGGAATAAAGCTGAGTTGCTGTTCAGAGGGTTGACACTGCAGCATTATTGAGATCCTAGAAATGTTACCACATTAGTTTCATTCTATTCTTACACGGAGGGCTAAAGTAAATAAAACTATCAATGCACAATTGTATTTATTTGTTTATACTTAATCTTTCTAACATAGGAGAAATTTGATAAGAAGTTTGATTTCCCATATTACTTCAGAAACATTTAGACCATGGAATGATCAAATACTGAAAGAGGAAAGGAAAGAAATTTAGTATGACTTCCTGTGCAGGAAAAACAGCAAAACACTATCAGTCATTCCACTTTCCTTTAAAATATTAAAGGTCAGATTCATACCTCACTGATATTCATAGCATTTAATTTGGCCTGAAGGATTTCAGGAAGATCTGTCGTTGGTGTATACTGGTGCTTTATACTCTCTCCATGCTCCTTGTACAGCCTCTGCAAATAGAGAGGAATTTCAGTAGCAAGTACTCACTATACATTCAATCATTACTTTACACTAAAATGTTAACAAATAGGTTCAGATCACTGCAGACAGACACCTTTTTTTGGCCTTAGATATGACCTATGTCTTGACCACCTGGCTTGCATTTCCCAGGCTGCTATTTCTGCAGAAGAGTTTGAGACCCTCTAAACTGGAATGAACCTCTCCACTTCACCCTGCTGCCACTTTCTTCAGCAGCTGGGCCCACTTGCATTGCAGCTCCTTCAGAGGAAAAGTAATGAGAACTCCACGTGTGAAGAAGTAGAGCACCAGACTGATTTTGAGTGAGGCGCAGTGGAACAAAATGACTTATATTTCTCCTGCCTGAGATGTAAGCCTTTTGGATCTTATTAATTAAACCAAAGGCACAGACACTAAAAGTATTACAATAGCATATGTTTTACACAAAGTCTTTCATCTTCTCCTTCACTTTAAAAATATCTATTTTCACAATAAAACATCCTCTCATGTTTGAAACTTGTCTTTTTTGAGTGACTTTTGCTTATTATTCACTTCTGTATTATCCCAGTTAAGTCTACAATATTTTTAAATCGCTCTTCTATTAAAAATAAACATGTTTAAACACCAAACAGCTTCAATTCTTTCCTTTAAGGTTTCCCATCCTGGATTTCTCTCTCAGCAGGATGACAGCTTAAAATAATTTATTTTTTCTTCCTTGTCATGCTGTCTTACATTTTGTTTCCAAAGAATGTGCAGAAAGTGAAATTTAAAAGATCTGTCTGAAAAGCAGAAAGAACCCCAAATGTGTTCTTCCTCAACGAATCTCAAAAGGCCGAAAGTCTCTAAAGGTCAGAGGTCAATCTTAACTCTAAATTTTGCTTCTGAAAAAAATTGGGCAGAAAGCTCTTTCCATTTGAAAATCCCATTAACTTCAGTGGGATGAGTTTCCATTCCAAGTTAGAAACATGCTCTTTGTGGGATACACCACACCAGAACACAGAAGTTTCATGGTTCCCAAGCATAATGTCAGAGAAAGGAAGAGAGAGAAAGCCAGTGCTTCAATCAGGTCGTTCAAAGAGGATACCACTCTTATAATCATAATGTATATACATTATAACTTACATCCACAGCCTGGTTATAACTAATTCTAGCCTGGATCATCTCAGGAGTGTCTTTAATACTGGTAAACTTCAAAGCATATGGATGCTGACGGTACTTCTTCTGTTGAGCAGAAAAAGATCAAAGCTGTGAATTTTGTGCTGCTCTTTCATGCTATTTGAAAGAGAAAAATCATAGGTTGCTGGAGATTAGAGTGAATTTGTGAACATAATTATTATTCCTCTTTCCTCATCTTTATGTCCTAGGTACTTTCAGATTAATATTTGTTTCAATTTAACAATAACCTTTTGCCAATTAATATTAAACTATTTCCCTCTAAATATAAGGAAAACATTTCAAAACCAGATTTTGCCTACCTAAATACTCCAGAACCCAGGATTTTAAAATCTTTTTTTAGATTACTTTAAATACAGTATGGCTGATTATATTTTTCATTTATAGTTTCTTTAAGCAAGAAATGCTATACAATTATAGTGTGTTAATAATGGCAACTATTTAACTTACTGTTTTGGGGTTTATATTTTGTCCTAAGACCTACAGCAAGTCTGTGCAGCCATTGTCACTGTACCTAGTTGTTATGGCATTTCTTCTAGACACTGATATTAATTCTGCTTGCTGTAAAGGACACATAGTAGCTTCTGAGAGCTCTTTTTATATATACATAATTATATGAAGGCAGTTCCATGACAAAATGACACCTTTTTCACATGGCCAGGTCACTAAAAGCTTTCCTTCCTGCAGGAATTGTTTTAAACACATCAATACTCTTATCACTTCTAGAAATAGCACATACTAAATTTTCCAAATACCCATGATGAACTCATGGCACATCATTTTCCTTTAAACAGAGCTGTGATCCACAGAAGTTTATTTAAGGCAACATCTTGATCCTTTGGGGACTCAAAATACCAATGTAAAACACATAAACACTTTTAAGGTCTTGTAAGCTTATAAGCAATATTTTGGTTTCAGAAAGAAATCCCTTAAAACAAAGCAACCTCACTAAGTTTAACTGGGAACAAAAGTGGTCTATGCTTTGTCTTGATCAGATTTAGAGACAAAGCAGGGGTGATCAGAACATCTCTACATAAAATTCCTGGAAATCATATTCTGCCAATTGCTTTTTAAGCAGTTTTAGAAGTGCGTATGTAAGAAAGGACATGGCTGATGGCAACCTAGTATTATTTAGTACTCACAATAAGGTTGAGATGAACAACCTAGCAGGTCAAATTTCTACTCAGCAGTTTTCACTACTATAACATCAAAATGGAATACCTATACAGATTCATTATTACTATTCAAACCAGCATTACTGTACTAGTTTTTATGAAGCTGCCTTTATACTAGCTGAGGATCTCGTTTACTGTGTCTGAAAAAATCATCCTTCTTCACTATAGATGATTACGCAGGAAAAAAATTAGTGTTAACAATCAGTTAGCTGTGAAAGGATGATTGTATTTTTCTGAGACACTGCACCCATGGTTATGCTGTTCTTCTCACTGAGTGAATGGACAGATGACTCCTGCATCATGGCTATCTAAAAATCACAGGATTCAGTCTCCTATGGCAACAGATTTGACCAGTAGGACTCCCTCTGAAATAACAGACCAGAATACTATGACCCTCTTAACAATTTCCACCAGAACTTCATTTGAAAGCCTCATGAGATGGGCACAAAGGATTCTAGACTTTGCCTTCTCCTGTAAGTGATAATGGTTATAGGAAGAAATAAGGATGAAAACTACTTGGGCTGACAGATAGCTACAGACAAAGATATCTATATGAATTTGAATAGCTAACATGAATATATACGAAAAAGGAGCAAGAAGGATCATGTACCTGTTACAAAAAAAAGGTTCTGGGTCCAATGACTCCATCTTTTCATCATCTCTCCTGTTTTGCTTCATTAAAAAGGTAGGCTAGTGGGTAGCAATTGAGCACTGTTTGATTGCCATTATTATTCATAATATCATTTGTCACCTACTTTGTTTTTGCAAAGGCTATATGGACTCCTACTGGTATGTGTTTGGTATTTGGTTTCCCTCTAATTACCAGTCCTATCCCTGGTTTTGAGGGCTTTCATGTGGTATGCCTTTTTCTTTCCCCTTTGAGTGGAAATTATTTTAATTTTATACAGACATTTTGCACGCATTATGCAGCAAATTCTGTTACATGCTGTCATGAAATCTCACCTCACTAATGAGTTCTCCTGCCTTCTTAGCCTGCTCCACATTTAATGACCCAGTGGCTATCCATCCAGCTCCTTTCATCCAGTTCAAATCTGCTCTGTATCGGTTCTGACAAAGAGAAAAAAAAGTCCTATTGTTGGTGTTCATACACTTAAAATTCCATTAAAACATTCAGACATCTCAGGAACAACAACCAAGTCAAATTACTGCCTGCTTTTGTTTTATTTACTATTGCATAGTTGCAAGGAAAACAAACAAACAAAAAAATACAGAATGAAATAGAAGTATCAGGACTCACCAATCCTTGCAAGGTAATTTTTAGAAGTGGTCTACACCTTAATGTTGTTTGCAATTTTTAGCCTAACTTTGGTTTTATTCTATATAGAGCACTGCTTAAAAGATCATTCATGATTTGCAATTATAAGGAAATGATATTTAGCATTTCCCAAACCCTACCCTTTTGTTTTACTGGAGGGAAAGCATTTTGTTTTCTTTGTTTTCCCATGTGTCTTTAAGGACGAAGAATAGAGGAGTACTTTTCACTTTCCTCACAAAATCTCTCCTACCTACATAACTGAATTTCAAAAGCTTGACTGTAAGACAGGTTTCTCAAAAGTGCCAGAAGGGTTTCAGCAGCCATACCCCAACAAGACCTGCACATACTTCTATCACTGTCTCCTGACTTAGAACTTCAGAATAGAAAGTGTGACTTAGAGTAACTGTTTACAGCATCAGACAGTTCATCTGATGGTTACAGCTGAACATGTAGTCTCCATATGGAATTTTATCACCAATTTTATCACCATACATTATTTAGCCTCCCCGCACATTGGGAAAAAAAATAAATGTACATCATATATGAATCCTAGTGTGTTATTAACATTTGAAGTAGGCTTTGAAGAAGCCATGCTCATAAACAGAATTGTAACTCTCCTCAAAAACACTGCACAATTTAAAGATATCTCTTGAGGAAATAAGTGGTTAATGTTTACTGTTTTAATATCAACTGTATTTAATAGCTGAAAAATTAGGTGCATAAATATGTCATGGCATTAAAAGTATAAACGTCTGAAGAAACTGAGCCCTGAATGGTGCTGTGAGCAGGCTGAATGAAAGGGTATTGAAATACATTAAGCACTGGACTTACATCACTTTGCAATCCATAGGCCCACTTGGCCCATGCCACTTTCCTGTCAGTAGGCAGGACTGTGTAGTGATGGAGAGATGTCTTGTATCCTCTATCTGTGGCCAAATTCTGAGCCTTTTTGGCATGGACAAGGTTAACCATATCCATGGAGATCTGGAACTGATTCTTTGTGTCCTCAGAGGCCTTCTTGTACTCCAGATCACTCTGCAGCTTTGACATTTGCAGGGAATGAGCCATCCTTGAATCTTCCTCCACAGCTTTTACTCCAATGAGCTTACCCTTCGTCTTCTCATAACCTTCCTTATATTTAATCTGTGAAGAAAAAAATAGACTGAGAGTAAGTGATCCAAGCTGCCAAACTGGCAGCTCTACCAGTAGTAAAGCGGTGGTCTGTCAGTGTAACAACATGCTGGGTCCTCAGTACAAGTAAGTAAGAAGATCATTTGTGAAGAACTGGAATGCCTTAGAAATTAGCATTTATAAAGAATAAGCCCTTTCTCAATAATAATATGTTCACAAAAACATGTAATAAATCTTTTCTTTTTGGTTCTTTCTAGGAAAAACAATATTCTTCAAGCACCGAGGTCAGAAGGCAGGAATTTTCTGGCCAGGCATAGGTGTATTAAGTTGTGATGTTTCACAGGAGATTTCCATTCCATTTTGAGTTCTAAAATTCACCCTCAGGTCAAAATGAGAATAGGAAAACACAGTCAGCATGTGGGGAAAAGCTCTGAATTGCTCAGAGCAAGCCTTCTGACTAATTATAGAATGCCAATCACCCAGATAACTCCTCCATTGCTCCTTAACATGAATCGAGTGAGGGTGGCTCAGGGCACTGAGACATATGTGACACATCCCCAACACTGGCAGCAACATGGACTGTCAGCTGTCCTAAGAATAAAGAAGGCTGATGGACTCCATACTCACATCACTTGCCAGATCCCTCTTTGCCTTCGCTGTCAAGAATGACAAAGCATCCAGACGAAGCACAAATCCTTTTTCCTTCTGCTTCTCCCAGCTACTCTTGTAGAGTTTCTAAAGAGATGACAATAACACAGTTTCTTTATTACTACCAATATTATTTGTTCTATATTCATAGTGAAAGCTCCCAAGTAACAGGAGTCTCTAGTACAATCCATGCCCATCAACTCTACGACTAGGGATCAGATCCTGGTGTCTCCACTTACACACTGTAACTGTGGATACTATAGTTACTGCAACCCCATTATCTCACTGGTTCCAGTGAGACTGTCAATGTGCCACTCATCTGGAAGCATGTGAAAAATGTACAGCTTCAAACCCTAAAAGTGGCAAATCTTCAGAACTGCAGATGTGATTGGTATTTATTAAGAGCAAGTAATTAAATTTAGCCATAAAGTTTTTACACCTAAAACATATGGACCTTCTCAGAGAGAGAACCTAACTTTTACCTACAGAACAAATATTTCAACAGCAGCTGTAACTATTCACGGGAGTGTGGGAATCCAAATCTCTCTCTGACACAGTACCTCACTGATATTGGCAGCATTTGCTTTGGCCAGCATGAAGACAGGGTCATCTTTGCTGATGGTGTACTGATGGAGAAACTGCTCTTTTCCTGACCTGTAGGCGACCTGTCCACAGAAAGCAAAGTATGGTCAACTAGCAGTAGTCCACATTTAATATTGGAGGAATACTGACTAAAACACCCCAAATATTGAAGAATTTGTTAGCGTTAATTTATTTGGCAAGTAATTCTTTAACACCAGGAATTTCTTGTTATTTTTGTGTGTGTGTGTGTGTGTGTGTCAAATATTAATTTAAAAGGTGACCTAAGGAGTCAGTTCACCAAACTATTTATGGTTATGTTTCAGGGAAGCTCTGAAAAAACATACATAACTTAGCTGCCTATAGAGCTGACAGTGATTTGTACTCTGTACAAAATACATGCAAGAACATATTTCATCCAATGTTAAACTACAACTACTTTTTAGGTAGAATGGAAGTCTTTAATAGGACACAGAAACAGAATTTTAAGCATGAAAGGAAGAACACTAAGCAATTGAATCTGCAGAGAACATTTGTGACCTAAATGTAATTGCTGACATAATACTCCAGTGAGGAGTAACATTCCAACTTTGAATAAAAATATCAAGGACCTTTTATGATCCAAGTAGCAATCACCTCCATTTTATATTCCAGGGCTACAACAACAGAAAAATGAACTTCTCTGTTTTAGCCCATAAAGCTGTTGAAAAACTATGAAAATGTGTCCCATTTCACAAAGTATTAAATTTATTACATATTACAGAAAAGTAAAAGAAAAAAAAGTCCCTACTATAAACCTCTAAATTTGTGGTTCCTATTCTGACTTCAAAACACATACAGGAAGGCAGCATGTCCAGTACACAAGAGATAAGTAACAGGAGTCAGGAGAACAGTGTTCTCTGATTCAGTCTGGTGTCATGTTTGACACAGCATTCATCTGAGGGTGTTCCATGTTTTTCTTGCCACAGAGGAGTCCAAAAAGGAAAACAACAGAATGGTGGTCTAACAGGGCTGATACAGCTTTAAGTAGACTGACAGGACCCTCAGTGGAAAGAAAGACAGAAACTGGGATGGATATATATCAGTCCCTATGCTAATGTCTACTGTCAGCAGGGAATACTGTGTTTTCCCTTCCTCACTTTTATTAGCCCATGGATAACCAATTTTTGTGCAGATGACATTAATGACTCAGGAATACTCAGGTATCCTGTCAAGAATGCATTTCAGCCATTCTTGAGTTCAGTCTGCACCCACAAGTTTGTCACCAAGACTGCCTGTAGAGGCATTCCTTCCTTCTCTGGCCTCTGACATCACCTAGGAGAAGCCTCTGTTTCCATTCCCATTGGTGTTCAGTTTTTGTTGTTGTTGCTCTAGTTCAAAGAATTCAGTGAAAGAATCAAACAAATACACAGATAAAATCCCTTAGAAATAAATCTCAAGAAATTGTATATATTGAAATGTTTCATGACTGGGTTCTTTTCCACCATCATTCCAGTGTACCTATGCCAGGAATGGCCATATTATGAGTAAACTTGCAAAGAGACAAATTCAATCAAGGACTTACATCACTTTGGAGTTCCTGGCTTTTTTTGGCATGCTTGATCTGAGAACTGTCAGCCACACTGGTGAATTTCAGAGCATCAGCCTTCTGCCTGTACTTTTTCTGCAGCAAATTAAAGCAAGTTACACAAAATTTTATACAGCACTTGCCCTCCCCCCAAAATATAGCACTTTCAAAAAGTACATGAGTGATAGAGCCAGAAGTGCCCTGTAAATTCCCAAAACAATTATAGCAGAAGTGTCAACAAAACAAATTTCCAAATACTACCCAGTGCTGGTATTTTGAGGTGAGGAAGGTAGTGCAAGAGTATGCCAAATGCATTGTTGCTGTCACTGCAACCATGATACTCTTTGGTGCCAGACGTACTATCGACATATCTTACAAGACATAGGTTGCACACCACCCAGTGAGTGGGGCTCACAAACTGGCTGTAACTTAAGCCAGGACCCAAAAGAGCGCATAAGCCACACAGTCAGCACTACTATCTCATTTTCTTACTTGAGACCTCTCAGGCATATGCACGTGTAGTACAAATCACTGAATGCATGTTACTGAGAAATTTTTAATGACTAAGATAACAATTAAATTATCAGTGTCCTGAAAGTAATTTGTGTTCAAAATCTTCCCCATCATCTCACAGCTCTTTTCAAAGCAGAGTTCAGCATAGCTGTTCTGGGACCAACAGCTTTGAGAGGCCTCCACAAGTATCAAGTCTTGGATATGGGAAAAAACATTCTCCTTTACATCCTCTGGTGAACAGAAGAGAACAGAAAACTTCACTGACTTCATCAGGCTTTAGATCACACCTTTGTGGAACTGATGTCTTTCCCTCAGCCTTTTACATCACTCATTTGAGGGTGAGATAAGCACCTCTTTCTATCTTTGTGATACTACAAGGAAATGCAGCACTCTATTTCAAGACCACAGTATGATAGGGGAGACCAAGCAAACACTTCTTGTGTACTTTAGTCAAATTCTTTTTCTAACCATGAAGTGGGGCATTTCACCTAGAAAGGGTTTAAATGCTTTTTTTTTTCATTATCTGGCATTTCAGGAGAGAAATTCTTCTGTTTGAACTGATGGGTGAACAGATCAGTTTACACTGTGTCTCTGCTAGGGGAACACAAAATAGAAGTTAAAAAAGCATGCAGCACTTCAAAGAGGTGCTCATCGCTTTATTTTAGGAACCTGGAAGTGAGGGAGGCAGATTAAAACCAGCATGTTTTGTCACATTGCATGGAACACAATGTAGTGACATTCTGCAAAGAAATGACAAAATGTCAGGCTTTGTATGGCAAGAGAGACCTCTCAAATAATATCCACCAGTCTCCAGTTTAAGTGACTGTCAGCTTTCTCTTGGCCTTACACAGCACTGGAATGAAAAGGCAGATCATTATGGATTAAATATTTGTGGAAGTGATTATCACTACTGCACACCCCAGCAGCTGATGTCAGTCTGTCCCTAGCAAGGCACCAGATCTGAGAGTAGCTGCTCTTCTTCGTTTCTAAGATGTATTTTTTCCCCTTGCAGGAGTAGTGAGAGGATGTCAGAGACCCAAGGTATCAGAGAGTGTGATCCCCAGCAACTAACTGGTTTCTGTTTCTGCTTCCAGAACTAAGAGGTATTTCATCCTTCTTGTCAAACTTCCCCTAATTTATTCTTCTATCTGTCCTCTATTTTTCCTAGCACTAGCGAGATGATTCAACCGCAGCTAAGCAGCTGAGGAAGTGTACTTCCATAAGGTTAATGGCAGTGCAAAGCCATGAATTAATCAAGAGAATGTAAAGAAAATCAGCAAAAGCTGAAACTGCCACTAAAATCACAGCCCTTACTTATTAATGAGTAAGGAAATTTTCAAGCATGGCTAACAAATACCTAATTTTTCAACACTGCTCCTTAAAACCTCTATGCACTTTGTGTAGCATGTACCATAGGAAATTCAATGCTGTTCTGCAAAATGGGCAGGTGAATGAAAAGAGGTGGAAGCACAGCTATGGGGACTTCTATCTCATGAACTTGATAAAAAATCATGTAATGAGAAAACATAATCTCTAACCCAGGATCTTCTAAGCTATAGAATAACTAAATGATGTCCATTAGTTTTTCAATCTCTCAGAACATTCCTTATTAGAAATTCCTTACCTATTCCACATAATGTAATGGAATAAGTGTGCATAAACCTTTGAACAAGCAACAGACAGAAGCCTGAGAACTTTGCTTACCTCACTGACCAAATCTCCTGCCTTTTTGGCTTGTTGTATGTTCAGACTTCCTTCTGTGATACATCCAGCTCCTTTCATCCACATCAGATCAGCCCTGTATTGAAGCTGTGTAGGAAAATTACATTTATTGGCACAGGGACCCCAGTTATAATGTTTGCAAGTGAACATGTGCACACTTTCCAGTTTCAGAAACATTGTAAGGACATTTTAAATAGTCATAGTACAACCAGACAGTGTCAATATGAAATGAGAATTAACATCAAATGGAAAAAGTCTATAAGCCCTTACTGCTGGTAATGGTTAAGCTGCATTTACATCATCTTACATCACTCTGGAGGTCATAGGCCTTCTTTGCCCATTTGGTCTTCATATCTTCTGGAACCACCGTGTACTCATGGAGTCTCTTTCTATAATCCAAGTCACTAGCAAGTGCCTGAGCCTTCTTAGCATGTCTCAGGTTTATCATATCCATAGGCAGATGGAAATGGGCCCTACTCTCCTCAAAACCTTTTTTGTAGGCAATCTAGAATCAGAAGGAATGAAAATAAGTTGTCTGTATCAGTATATTGCAAAGCCATCTTAAATCATCACTCTCTCTGGGCCCTTATGCAGATAAGGCAAAAAAACCCAAACATGTAGGAATCAGGTCCTGTAAGGGACAAACCAGACACGAGGATAAATTTTGCAGACTCTAGAGACATTTTCTCTATGACATTACATCCTACTTTTAAACATACGTTTATCTAATTGAATGTTCTATGTAGAGATGTTAATATTGAGGGTTTAATATTAATATTTTTTTATATTGAGGTTTTAATAGGATGTTCTTTTTCTGCCCCAAAATAAGGAAAACATAAACCAAAATTTCCTATGAGAACAAATATACTGTGCAATCATTGCAGATTAACAGAGGGAGGAAGGAAACCAATCTTGTTAAATGCTTCCAAGGCTTTCTTACAGAGAAAACAGTAACAGTGGTAGAACAAATATGGCTGCTGAAAGATTCATAATTATGAAAAACACGTTTGGAGTAAGAGAAATCATTTACCTCACTACTCATCTTGGCCACCTGCAGAGAGTGTAAAAGTCTTGAATCTTTGGTTCCAATTGCTTTCCCTTTTGTTTTTTCATATTCTTCTTTGTATTTAATCTGTGAAAAAAATAGTCTAAGTCAAAGAACATTTCCAATATCCCAAGAGATAAGCAATATGATTTTCAGTGGTGATTCGGACAATAGAAATGTAGAAGGGCTTAGTCACTTCAGATTTCTTAGATTTTCTCACAAATTCCAGAGCTGCAAGGTTGATCTCATTTATGAGACCTTTGACCTTATTCTTTAAGGCTCAGTACTCTGAGGTAGGTATGCTTAAAAACTGAAAATATTCTGATTAGCTAAATTATCTGGATCTTAAAGACAAAGGTAATAAATCAATCCAAGCAAGGAATTCAAGATTTTATTTTCCCTTTGAGGTGAGATTTCAGAATCCCCATCACTGCTGAACACTTTTCAGCTGCAGAAAAAAACTTTCTCCCTCTTCTGCCTCTCCACAGGGTAAGAATCATTATATAAGTTGTTTAGAAAGGTTCTGTTTGGAAATTTTATATGCAAGTATTTATGTTAAAGAAGCAAACTAAAGAAATATATATTCCCTTTGTAGTGGATACTAACACTATTTTTGAGGCTATAAACAATTCAAAACACTGAATTTTGCTATAGGGCTATTGTGCAAATATTGCTTCACTCTGTACCCAGATGATTTAAAGAAAATAATTTTCAGAGAGTGAAATTTCATAGCAGAATCTGAGAAAGTTTCCAACTGTTCATTAGCCATGGAAAAAGATGGACAGCCAAATGCAGGACTTAAAAATCCAGATGAAGCGAGCTAAGCTTTATTTCCCTGTGCTATAGAGACTTATATAAAGAATATTTCCTAGGTAACTAAACATAACTCACATCACTGGCAAGATCCCTTGAAGCTTTGGCAGCAAGTAGAGGCAGAGAATCAAGTTTCATTTCAAAGCCCCGGCCCTTACTCTTCTCCCAGCCTTCTTTGTACTTAATCTGAGAAAGGAAAGACAGGAACATGTCACTAACACATAAACACACGGGATCTTCAAACAAACAGGAAAATTACTAAGAGCAAAACAAAAGTATAAATATGCTCAGTCCACAAACTGGAATCTTCTTAAGTCACAGTTCATTATCATTTTGAGATAAATAACTGCCCAGGATTGAGTCAAGAATTTTGTTTTTGGAGTTCACAGGCACTTTAAATCCCAGAACACGCACAAATAGTTCTCATTTTCAAACAGACATGGGGGAGGTAAGGTTTTTCAAGAGTTTTTCTGGTTATGTCTCCTTATGCAAGTAGTGTAGGTCTATAGGAGCTGATCTATAGGGCAGAACAGCTGGTGCTAAAAATCAGACATCACACTACTCATTTCAGGATTTTTCTTTCCCACCCCCTGAACTAGAACTAGTCAGGTCCCATGCACTGAATGCCTATTTGTAGCTGCAGTTCTTCATGTGAGCTGCTGGAGGGCTCACAGTTTGGCTGCATTCAAAAGCAGCCCAGCTCGTGTGCTCTGAGACCACCCCACAATGTGAAGCACAGCTCAGTGAGCAGCCCTTATGATCAGGAGATTTTCTTCAAAAGCACACTCATGAGCCACAAAAACCACAAATGCAGAGGAAATGCATGGGAATCACACACTTAACTCCTGAAAGTTAATGGAAGTTAAAGGAATAGTTTTTTAAGCTCTTTTTTGAGATTCTATTAAATTTCCATTTCCACTTGAAATTCCATTAGAGCAGGATCAAGCATGCCTTCATGCATAGCATGCATGCACCTAATAAAGTCTCCAGGAAGCCCCAGTTTCTGGAGGTGGCTTTTTGTATGTTTATATTTTACCAGTATCTAAGAATGAGCATGCATCCCAGTACATTATAGCCACAAAGGGGGAGGCTCAAAAACACTATCACTGCAACTCAAATAAAACTTAGGGAAAGAACACAAGATATGAAAAGCTTGCAGTAATGCCAACTCAAAACCATGAAAAATTATAAAACTGGTTAAAAAATAACAGTAACACCAGTACTATCTGGAGGGGGGGGTTTCTTATTTTGCACTCTTGTTGGACCTTTCCCCCAGAAAACTATCTGCAACAATAGAGGCCTGAAAAATATTTTTAAAACTAGATTGAAGTTCAACTTTTCCTGCAAGCACTTGATTTTAAAACCCAAGACTCTAAGTGAATCACTATATATTGTCATGAGTTATGAAAGGCAGCAAGAGTGTACTTATTTAAGTTTGCTGAAGTTATTGTTTGTTTCCATTAATTTCAGTGTGGTATGAGTTACTAGAACTGTGCAAGTGTTGGTTCTTCATACAAACATCACCTCAGAAACAGTTAATTTTGTGGATTGAATAACAATTTACTGAAGAAATTCAAATCACCTGAAAATATATTGGGGAAAAAAAAAAAGTCTAGAGGTTTCACTGTCCTTGAGATTGGATCCCTGTCTGTTCTGGGTACCATATTTCATGTTAATATAAAGATTGAGGATAAATGCTAAATGCTTCCACAAACAGTGCCATCATCTTTTTGTTAATTTCTGTCTAGTAACAGCACCATGAATGCCAATATTTCTACATGGCCTGGCTTACCTCACTGTATAACTCCGCATTGGCTTTTGCTTTCACTAACAGAGGTACATCCTGAGGTAGAGTGTAATTTGTTTTTGTCTTCTCATACTGGGCTCGGTAGTTCAACTGCATATATTGGAAAGATCAACAAGAAACTAAGTTATTTTTAACTCACTAAATATACAACCATTAGACTGATTGATTGCTGTTAAATTTCAGGATCTTAGTGCCATACATTATAGATACACTCATAGGGATGGTTGATGTAAACATGAGGGCAATAAGGCAATTATAACTTTTACCCAGGCACTAGAAAGTAGAATAGTTATTCTATAAATAGAAGAGCTACAGATTATCTATAAATACAAAAGATATTAAAAACCATGCATTAGTAAATGCACAGGGGATAAATTCCTAACAAAGCACAGTAATACAAATCTTAAAAATTAAGAGAAGTATTAGATCTACTGGTATGCTTACTGTAGTTTTGGAAGTGATTTCATTCAATATATATGCTTGTTTTTGCAATAAATCTGCTGATGAACTACAAATGCTCTGAAATTAAATTATCTCATAATTCCAATAAACAGTGGTGGCTAATGATGACAGAACTTACATCACTGAGCTGCTGTGCATTTATTTTGGCTTGAGCAATTTGTGGAGTGCTGGCAACAGAACTGTACTTCAGCTTGTCTATGCTTTGCCTGTAGTTTACCTAATTTAAGATAAAATAAAAAAGATTTAATAAAGAAAGTAATGGTCAAACTAGAAAACAAACAAGGTTTTGTTAACTAAATCTCTGGATAAAACCTTACTTAAACCGTAATAAATTGAGCTAAGCAAAACCGTCACAATCTCTTGGGTGAGATCTGAGTTAACATTCTGAAAATGTCCTAGTCTGTCACAATTTTTATCCCAGCTTATAAAAGAACTTCACTTATAACCCCTTCCTCAAACCCACAAATCTGTAAAAAGATGCAGTACCAGCTGGTCTCCCAAATCAGTGCTATAAAACTGATATTCTTAACCATCACTTGTTCCCTCTTTATCTTTCTCAGAGAAAGAACACTGTAACTGTCTATTAAGAGGTCTGTCCAGTGTAACACTGCATAGAGCAAATGAACCCTCTTATACTTTGTCTTTACTGAGTTTTAATGTAATAATTAATGACAGCATTTCCCTGTGTGGTAAAATTTTTGTGTGGATGATGAGAAAAGAAAAATATGTACTTGTGGTACAAAAAAAAAATGTCATTTAATGTCAGCCATCAATAGGATTGTAGCCCACTAAATTCCTAACACATTAACATGACAGCAACAATAATAAGCTGTAAAATAAATACATTAAAGCCCAAAATTTTGCAAGATAAAAATATCATAGCACATCTTTCTTTCAAACCTGTTGCTGTCAAAGAACTCAGTGCTATAATACAGAACACAATTATTATTCTCTGTAGGCCTTAATTAATATTCACTGTAGTTAATCACCGCTTTGCAAAAATTCCAAATCACATTGTTTAAAACTAGTTTCTCAGAAGCACTTTCTTCCTGTAAAGTGGAGTATTTTTCTAGAGACTTTGAGTTACTGAAACTATTTTAATGAGAACCTTCTTATCTCAGGTATCCTCATGTAAACTTGCTCATTCTGCCAGAATGACAAAAACTAGGAAGAAAAGCCTGAATTGTCTCACAGGTCCAAAGTGATCAAGGTACTTAAAACAGTTCACTTGCTTCCTCAGAGACAGAGAGAATTTTAAATCCACAGAAAGGGATCATTTCTTTTTAATTGAAACTGTGTATTTATTGCTACTTGTGATTGCTTAATGTGTGAGAGAGTTGTATTCCTAAGAGAGTTCAGAGTAACAATGTTGGTTGCCAGAGAGCAGACAAGTTGTGGGACTCTTTCAAAATATGAGAGGATGATCATGACTAGTGCAACTGAGTCTCTGTGGCCAATTGATTTGCTTGTTTCAAACCCAGATGCTGCCCATGAATTGTAGAGTCACAGGTCATGCTGAAATGTTTTGTACATTTTGCACAGGAATTCATGCTTACTTCAAACTCTTTAAGAATACAGCTCTCACACACTGGGTAATCAGACACTGAACTTCACTTTTTTAAGCTTTTACAAAGACAAAGCTGAAATTACTGCTGAAGAGGCAATAGTTCATCTTACAGTTGAAGTATATCAAATACTTTCTCAAAAACATCAGGGCTCTCAATTCTAGCTCTTCATGCTACCATCTTTTTCCCGGAAGAGATATTTAGACCCAGATAAATCTCATTTATTGTTAGTGGCCTCTCTAAAGCATACTGCTGCTGGTTTCTTGCAATTTCAATGGAAAGACAGGTTATATACATCTTTGGTAGTCAGACATGCCCTGCAGAGCTGCTGCTCTCTTCCTGTTGACTTTATAACTAATGCCTGGTGACTGTGCTCCTGCCTAAGGTCCAGGTTAAGTTTTCGATTGTAAATGAGATCAATCAAGCTTTTAATGCTTGTGAGAACTGAACGTATGTTATGCTGTATTAGTCTGCATCCATTTATCTCTAGAACATATATAACCACACCAGTACACGAATTTCCTCACATTGTTCCATCAGTAACTCAACCCCAGGCACAGAGGGCATCTCTTCCACATGGACCGCAGGTTTAAGGTCAGTTATGTGACCACTTAATTCCCCTTCAAATGGGAACACACATCTTCAGGGAATTTACAAAGAATGAGAAGTGTATTTCAGTCTCCCTGTCCTTTCAGTGCTTGATGCTGCCATTGAAGCTGCCCAGGATGGTGAGAGGTTTTGCAACACAGACTAGAGACAGGGCAGAAGTCACTCATTTCACATCACTGTACACTGTGCTGAACTGAAGCCAACAACAGGAGGTGGCAGCACTTTCTGCTCCTCTGAGACCTCTTGACACTGCACTTTTTTGCTTTGATTTGTTACCATAGCTGTTTGCTCCCATGATTAAATCATCATTTGACACATGCAGTCTATCATAATCTCTCCTATAGAGATGATGAGCTATGCAAGTCATAGAAAAAAAAGCCAAAAACCAAGCAGAAAATTATTTACGTCTTTCAAAGGGACCAACTTCCTTGTTGTCTGGTATGAAGGAGTGAGAGTAGCTGGGTAATTGTAGTCAACACCGTCATGTTTGTAATCAGATTTATAGGCTATCTGAAACACAAGGAGAACAAAAAAAAAGCATTCTTTTTTTTTCAGCTGTCATTTGTTTGAATAATAATCAGTCAAGAGGAAAGGAGAAACAATAATATTAATATTAAATGCAGGAAACAAAGTAAGTTCAATGTCATGAGTGACAAAGAAAATGAAATTATTTGCATAGTTTAGCCACTAATTGATTCTTTTTCAGCTCCTCAATTAATCCAATGCCAACAGTGGGAGCATTAACTTAACTTCTACCTATGACACATCTCTTTTATCTTTCTGCTTAGTTCTCAAGCTTCTTACAGATTTGTAAATAATGTACTTGAAGGAATGGTATGTAATGAAATAGCTTCTTGACTAACCCAGTAAATTAAATTGGAATCCAGAAATCTTCATTAAAGACTGCTTTTTTCAGCAAAGGTCTGACCCTGAGGGTGGTGGCAAACAACCTTCAGCATCCTACTGATGTCAAAGAAAGCTGAAGGATCTCAGTATGTTGCCAGATCACTGAAAATTCTTATTTTAACTTCTTCCACACAGTGAGCTATAAATCAGTACAAAAGGGTTTCCAGAATTTCCCCTCAGCTCAACATATCTGTTCTTCAGATCCCCGGTAAAATATGATCTAAAGTTTTCTATCAACTCAATTCTGGAAAAAACGAAAGACAACCAGGCAATAACCCTAGAGGTATGATTAAGAGAGACTTACATTGCTTGCCAAGCTGCCAACTTTCATGGCATGTAGCATCCGCTTGTCCATGCCGACACCGACATAATGACCCTTCATTTCATTCTGGTAGGTTTCTTTGTATTTAAGCTGCATAAAAGAAAAAGGGAAAGAAAAAGGGAAAGAAAAAGGGAGAGGGAGAGGGAGAGGGAGAGGGAGAGGGAGAGGGAGAGGGAGAG
>JAWWEE010000159.1:26860883-26872576 GCA_035221455.1 Xenops minutus
GAAAAGAGAAAAGAGAAAAGAGAAAAGAGAAAAGAGAAAAGAGAAAAGAAAAGAGAAAAGAAAAGAGAAAAGAAAAGAGAAAAGAAAAGAGAAAAGAAAAGAGACACACTGAGAAAATGTGTTTAGGTTTTTCTGTGAGTTTCCATATTTTACAGTATGAAGACAAATTATTACAGCTGTAGTTTACTAGTTTTGCACCAAAACAGAAACTCATTAATCTACAACAACCTTGGTACTTTAAAAAATAAAAACTAAAACTCTCAGTGAGCTTCCTGTTTTAAAAGATGTCGTTTACATGTTCTTCATATCACCTGGATGCCACATAAAGAAGATATCTCTGTGTTCTGTTTGTTCTGTTGCTGCATATCATTTCATCATAAATAAATACTAGAAAATAGTTCCAGTGAGACAATATCTGTACATTAACAAATAAAATTGGGATGTTTTGGTACATCTTTCACCAAGCCCAGAGAAGGGAATTTGACAAGAAATATGAATCACTCTACCATCTCTGCTGCATGGCAAAAGATTTACTCCTCTGTGGTTTCAGAGAATGGTAGGAGGCAGTATGAAACAAAACTGTATTTCAGGATCATGAGATACAAGCAGTATAATTATTACCACTGATTACTTTCACACAGTGATTATGTTCCCCTCTGTGGCATGAACTCTGGTGAAGTATCTTCTGCCTAACTTTTCAGTCAGGAAGTGGACATACACAATGAAATAAGTGACAACTATGACCAATAACAGTAACAACAGACAGCTACTTCCCTAGACTAGCAGTCCACTGCAAGTCATCTCTCTTCCATATACCAGAATAGTTCTTTTCATAATCGTATATAAAGTGAGCCCCAGTTATTCATCAGGACAAACTAGGATAGGTGCTGTACACACATGGGTTAAAGTCAGTTATAATCACATTTCCAGTGCACACTTCCCTGAAACACACACACACAGATGACTTGTGATTCCAGCAGATATCAGGTTAAGCAAGCCACACACGAGGTCCTGAAAACTTACATCGCTGGTGAATTTTGAGACCTTGCTCACGTTCTTGAATTGTGGAGTATCACAGTAGTTCATGCTGTAGCCTTTGTTGTTTTCAAGATCCTTCTTGTACTCCACCTTAGTGACAAAAATGCATAAGGGGAAGATATGGTAAAACCATAATCTCCTCTAGTAAGTTCCTTCATGCACTCTTTATAAGCCAGACCCACTGTTCAGAGGTTTTGATACATGGCTTTTGCCAGGTGGTATATGATAAAAATTAATAAGAGGACAATTTTCATATACTCAGTTCTTATTTTATAAGAAACAGAAATGCAAACAATTCCATCCATTTGGACCTCTGCAAAGTATATGAGACAGTGACATGAGGAAAATTATTAACAAAAACAATGATATACAAACAAATTTTAAGGTGAGAGTGGAGCAAAAGAAAACAGAAAAAGCAGGAGGGATTGAACAGGGGGAAGTTTACCAGCAGAATTCTTCAGAGTAAATTTAAATACAGAATAGGCTTGATATTTTCATCAAGTACTTTTGCTCTGAAGTAAGAATGTTGGGGGTGACATTAAAAAGGTTAAGGGAAATGAGACTAAATTCAGCAATGTAGAATTTAATACATATAGGGAGTAATCATAAAAAATTCAGCTATAAGAGCTCACCACCTGAAAAGGATAAGAAAAATAAAACTGTTCGTGTGTAGGATGACCATAGAAAGAAGTCAAGATGCCAAAGTAAAACAGCCATGTGGAGATTTTGAGCAGGCACTGGGAATTACATGTGCTATGTACCAGGCTCCAGCAAGACCTCATCAAGAACTTATGTACTCTTCTAATCATTCCTGTTTAAGGAACATGTACTCATCCTGTAACAGCTGTAGTGACAGACTGAGAGATGAGAGGAATTTAGCTTCCTTAGTCTAGGAAATCAAAGGCAGAGACAAGAAAATGATGTATTTGTAAACATCTCAAAAAGGTAGTCATGAAGGGAGAAGTTTTTAAACTAAAGGGCAATGTTAGCACAAAAAACAACAGTAATAAACTGGACAGGAATAAATGCAGGCTAGAAATTAGAAGAGGAGGATTATATGACACTGTGTCGAAACAGCAGGAACCAGGAATCATTGGCCCAGGAGGCCCCTTCCAGTCCTACTTCCAGGGCTTTTTCATTATTGAAGGTTTTATACTTTCACATCTCAAGAGTATAAATTTTAAACTGCCATGGGGAAGTTCTAGAAACTCACATTTATTAATAACTTTATAGCTGATATGATACTATAAATAAATTAATAATTCAGAATCTACTGAGAATTCTCTAGCAATCTTCCTTTGCCAAGCAGAGATTGAATCAATTACCAGCAACTCACAGTCTTTCACATGATGGAAGAAAATAAAAATCTGTGTTAACAGGATGGTATAGATTTTGGCTTTGTTCCTGTTATTTTTTAATTATTAGAAAAACCTCCTTTGAAACACTCTATGGTACACACCCAAGTCATCCTAAAGCATTTATGATTATATCTTAACAGCACATTAAGAGCACAATTTAGGTTTGGGTTTTTTGGTTTGGGCTTTGGGTTTTTATTTCAGATTTCTATTTTTCCTGTGGTCAGAATCAGAATTACTCTCGTGGGGTTAATTTCCCCTGCTTTCATACAGAACATTGGAAGGACGAGAAAACAGCACCTGAAGATCTCTTCTTGAACTTTTCTCTCCAGTTTCTGTGCTACGGACAAATGATTTTTGTTACATACAGTGCAATAAGAACAGTTTTTATATTTGTAGTCACTACTCATCAGACACAAATGTTTGTAGGAGCTGCTCTCAAACTTGTTAACAGATCGATTCAACCCCTTACCTCACTGACAAGCTTGTTAACACTTTGGGCTTGTTTAAGGACTAAGTTGTCTTCAGCTGTTAGGGAGTGAAAGTGAGCTGCACCTTTCATCTTGGAAAGATCTTTCTTGTATTTTATCTGAAAAGAAGCAAGGAAAATTATAAAACAGAGGCCTAATTTTTCATCATTACTATTTAGACTGGCCTTATGAGTCAGGACAAGATTTTTCTTATTCTTGCTTTGCTAAGTAAATGGAATTTGCTACGTTGAACCACTGCAAGTACTTACTTCCTGAAATAAACCAAATGTAACCCCACAGCCATTATAATTCCTGTCAAGACACTTTAATAGAGGGCATTTCTAAAATCCATATTTTACATAGCTTGAACAGCCCTGGTTGTTTTTCATAGCTTGAACAGATAACTAGCAGATTCATGGCTAATGACTGCTTGGAGCTTGTAGGTTCTATTACTGAGGTTAATTCTCACTACTTCAATTTTAGACTTCTAGTCAGAGAATTACAGATGGCTCTGCAAACTTTTACTTTAGTAGAAACCAATTTTTTAAAAAAGCTGCATCTTTTTGCGCTTCAGTGTTTTTAGGGTACTTATATTTCTCTACCAAATCAAGACTGAAATAAGAGACTTGTTAATTTAATTTAGACATCAGGTTATTGACTTAAATTGGGCTCAGATGGGTGAAAAGATATAATACTTATATTGGTCTTTTGCCAAACTTTGTCCAGCAAAGCCCCTCTTGGGAATATATTTCACTATTTCTTGCATATGAGATGTTTATGCTCTACATCTTATTTTACTGCTTCAGAAACTGGATCCATAAGATACAAAATAACAAATTATTTTACGTATGATGAAGTGCAAAGTGTCATCAAAATAGGAACTGGTCATAGAAGACTTGAGATTTTTTATATTCTCTCACTCATAAGCTCAGGTAACAGAGCATGACTGATCCTTTCACTCTAGTTTACTGCTCATGTCTAGTCCAGGTGAATACAAGCTGAAAGAGTCAACCATCTGTTAGCTCCCCAGAAAACAGACTGAGCTCATCAGCTCAGACAACCCCGTGGGGGACGGGTGTCCACACTACAAAGGTTGTCACTGACAGGAACCCTTCAGAGCAGTCACAGGCTAGTGATCTACAGACTGACCCATTTTTTGTCACTGCCAGAAACAGTGTCCTCAAACAAAGCTGAGCTTCTTTAATGGATGGGCTGTATGCAAGAATCACACATCACCCCCTTTAGCTGAGTCTTTAGTTTACCACCCAAAACTAAAAATCCCCAGCTAGAAATAAGGTTACTTTTATGAAGTGACAGTGTCATAGTGTATGGTTTCTTTTCCTCCATATGACTTGCTTTGTGCTAGAGGCATGATACATCAAAATAACAAAACCAGTACAGTTCATTCATCCTCCATTTATTCACTACTGGGAATACCACAGTAGTCCACAGGATGATTAAGGCAGTTGAAGGTTTCATTAATAATACAGGTGAAGATTTGCCAGGAGGGTTAACCTAACAGTAGGGATCCCCATTAGTTGCTACATCCTTCTCCTCCCTCATGCAAGCTTGAGTTGTGCCCCCTTACATTAATGGGTATTATTAATCCCCTGAGCCATCTAGTTCCCAGCAATGCAGTGAAATGTCATTTTTGTTTACTTCTCAAGTGTAATTTTAGCATTCTCCTCCCAGGCACTGCTCCGACAAACTGCTGGTTTTAATTGTTTATGAACTGTATTGATTCAGGTTTCATACTTACATCACTTGCCAATTCATTTGCTTTCTTGGCATTTTGATAAGCTGGAGTGATCATAGCAGGAAAGCTTCCTTTCCCTCTGCGTTCTTCAAATTCATCCATATATCCCTGAAGAAAATTCATACTGTTTACTCGTCATACATGAGCAGGTGGGGCCATGGGTGTTTCTACAAAGCTCTATAGTCCTTGTTAGTAGGAAGGTTCTTTGCTTCAATTCTTTTTTTTTTTTTAATGAAAAACATAATAAAATTATCAAATGTTAGAATAAAATGATCTGTTAAATTAGCTACACCTGTAAAATTAGCTGTGCTGCATTGCAAGAGAAATTTAGGTAGCTATTAGGTGAGGCTAAGACAGCGTTCAAGTATACAATGACATACATCCTTCTAATCTCACCTCATTTCTTACACAGATATCTACTTGCCTCTCTCTGTGTCAATACATGCTTCTCTGGAATATTATAAAAATATCTAATGGGTTTGGGCAGCCAAGAGATTTGCTTAAACATAAAAAGTTTGATGTAGGATCAGTTTTCCTCTGTGGTGTTCCAGAGTTGCTTGATCATTCCATGGCCATTTTTCACGTCATACCTGACCCAAAATAGTACTTCTCTAATGCAGTGATATATTTTGAAGAGGGATTAATTAATGAAGCAGCAATACCTAGATAATAAAATGGCAAGCTCCTTAAGGAACAAAATCACAAAATTGCACTTGCTTGATTACAAAAATTCCAGTTGTTGTGGAATTAACACTCTTAAATCTATCTACAGATAAGTTTACATGTAAATATTTGACAGTCTGAAAACCCTTTTGGTAATTTAGAAGGAAAATACTGGAGCTTTTTTCAAAATGGTAATGCGCAATGGTCATCCCAAAGCTTTCTATGGCAAGATCTATGGGGTGAATATGGTAAATCTACAAACAAGTAAGATCCAGTGTAATATGTCTTCTCTGCAATATTTTGTAAATTTCTTATAGAAAAGAGGCAATTTAAGTGAAAATAGAATACATGGCATGTCAAGAATGTCCTGGAGAGCACAGATAGGAAGGACTATAAATATTTGGCATATCTGTTTTGTGGGTTCTCAATGCAAAACAATCCATTGCAGGTCATTCTGTGCACCATCAATGTCACATGGTAAGATAGGTCATACCATAAGTTTGTGAACAATATAATATAATAAATATCACACCTACATTATTCTGTGAACAGGCATAGATAATACAAAATATTCTTGACTAATCAGCTGAGTTAGTTTTTTAAAAATACCATTCATGAATCTGAATTCTTCAGACTCACCTATCTTATTCTTCTAACTTTCTCAAATAAATTTTTATATAATTTCTAATATTGCCCATATCACAAAACAGTACTTCCACTGTTCCAGAAAATTATTTTAGCAACTTGTAAGATTTTTAAATATACACAAAACAGGTGTTCAGCTGACAGGAATTTTACAGTAAGGTTCCTTGAATTGTCTTATTCTATATATACATCTATATCTGTATGATGCACACAGTTAGAAATCTAATCCCTTTGCCCATCATAGGTCATGATTTACTCAGAAAAATCCATTAATTTCAGTGACTCTATGTTATTTGACTAATAATATCAGTGTCCAATCTATGAAGATTAAAACTCAAATTGAATTTGAAGTCTGTGACTGAAGTTTCAAAGACATTTTCAAAGAAAAGAAAACTTAAATTAATTCTAAAGACAGAAGCATTCTAATGCTTCGAAATGTAATTAGAGCCATTTCAAATTCATTTTATTTGTTTATTCTTATTAAAACTTGTACTAGTTCAAAAGACAGAAGCTAATTGAAGGCTTCATTGCTACAATTCTAAACTCAGATTCTTCAAGGATGGTTTTCTTTTCACAGATTACTAGATGTAAATTTGGACAGATGGGAAGAAATGTAAAACCCCAAATGTTTTAGGATCATACAGTCCATTCTTTATGCAAGAACACTATTCAATTCTTTTCAAATTCCCTTAAACTCTATTCAATTCTATTTAGCTGTGCTATTTCCCTAACTTGATTGGAAGAGAACTTCACATGCACTTTGGGAGACCACTAAACCAATTGTACTCCCTTAAAAATCAAACAAAAGCAAAACAAATGCCACAGACCAAAATAGAACTAAAGCCTATTTGGTTCCACAGTTTGGCAGGCTCATAATATCCTTTTTGCAGAAGAGCTGCAATCTAAGAGATTCAGTGCTGCTCACACATATTTAGAGCTGCAAAACTCTTAAGACTTGTAGCACTGGCAGAGAAAAGACGCTCAGCTATCTACCAACTTTCTACCATTTCACAACCCCCTCACTTTTCTCCTGACTCAATTTACATTTTCCTACTCATGGAATGGGAATATTTCCATAAGTAAACACATTTCAGTGTGATACGTAACAAAACCACAATAGAAATGTACAGTGCACACATGCACACAGGTAAAATTTGCCAGGGTAAGGCTCACCTTCATGCAGTGATAGTACGTGCACCTTGTGGTTTCATCTTTTGAGTGCCAATGCCAAATATATTACACATTAGGAGCATGGTGCTGTTGCATACCATGCTTTCCTTTGAGACCTCATTTCTCATAGAGGAACCAAAGTGAAAATAGGTCTCACTGTAGCTTCTAAAGTCTAGAGCAATCAGCTGTAGTAATGATCCACATCAGCTTGGTTATCTCTTGGAAGTTGCATACCTGGCCGTATTGATCTATATTTTCTCTGGCAGAAGTAACATCTGTTCCAGCTGTATGACTGGCTTTTCCCTTGATCTCTTTTTCATATCTTTGATGATACTTTACCTAACAGGAAAAAGGGAAACAAATAGTCTGGATGAGTTTGGTCTGGAACACAGATGGTTCATAATAAATAACAGTGACATGCGCATGTTATCAATAAAGGATTGTTAAAATTCCCATTGTCACATCTACAAAAGTCAAATATGCCACTTGAAGATATGAAAACAAAACTAGTGGTGTCCTTTTTAATAATACACTAGGAACATAGGACTTGCCATTTCAACCCAGACCATTAGTTCAGTGTATTCAGGACCACCTGCTTGTCAGTGGTTAATCTCTGGTGCTTGAGCAGTTTGAAAAAATAAAACTGATTGTAATGTAAATTCATGGTTACCACAGAGCAATTTTTTACCACAGGGTCACCTGAACACCACCAATAAATGGGTTTGTTTCTGAAAGATGCTGATCTCCCCAGTGATCAAGGGAATTTTAGGCAATCCACCTTCAAGTTTAGAGCAAGATTTGCACTACCTTTGCTGAAGTCAAAATAATGCCTGTAACCTGATGCTGCCCTTTAATCACCATTTGTGTTTGCTGACAAAAATAAAGGGTTTTCCACAGATCAAAGGCAAACAAAAACATTTAATTTTTTTAGTCAGTTGCTTTTGCCTTCAAAATTAAAGGTCTCCTCTTATTTTCCTCAGTGACTCTTAATAATGTTTTAAATTCACTTCCACTGATTTAGCACAATATGCTATCTTCCCCAACAAAAAGAGCCTTTCTTTCAGTTGCCAGTAACAAAGCACAATTAACTGTACATTTTGAAGCAATACTGATGCCCTTTCACAATGCTGATCACAGAGTACAGGGGTGTTGTGGTTTTGTTATGTTTGGAAAGGAAAAGAAAGCCAATAAAGATCAGTATACAAAAGACTTTAAAAAGCAAAGCAGTATGCAACAGTAAGGAGAGTAAAATGAGTGGAGTAGAAAGCTGTATTTTATGAATCTATACCTAAATCATGTGTTTGTGTATGTGTGCACTTATGTCACCTGTTTGTGTGGAGGTAGTTTCGTGAGTTCATCTTTAAGCCTCATGCTGCAACAGCACAAAAGCAGGAATAGGAGAATGAACAGTAAGGATCCATTCAGAGCATAGAGAGACATGGCAAAGCAGAGCTCTGCAAACACAGCCCTCCTCTCATACAAGGTCACCCAGAAATATTGTGGCTGTGTAAAAGAGCTGAACTTCAGACCTTCTAACTCATATGGAGTTGGGCAAAATGAAATCAGAGAGCTCCAGCTGAGTCCTTATTGTTGTTCTTCTCAGTTGTATGCAACATGAGGCTGGGGAAAGGGGACGTTTGTGCCCACAAAAATCCAGTGTTGATTCACAAATGCCTAATTTTCTCTTTGTGCACGAAACTCAACTATGTCCCTGGAAGAAGAGACAATCACTGGAAAATCTGTGTATGAACTGCACTGCTAGCATAACTGCACGATGCTCACGAAATTTCTGCCAGTAAGTGTTTTAACCCAAAATTTGTGTGACAAATTAGCTTTTTCTTCCCCAAACGAGACTTTGCTTTTGACAAACTTACATCACTGGCTAGTTCATTCGCTCTCTTGGCTATTTGATAAGCTGGAGTGATCATAGCAGGAAAGCTGCCTTTTCCTTTCTGTTCTTCAAAGTCTTCTGTATATTTCAGCTGCAAAAATTCAAGTCAGTTCAGGAGCAATTAGATCAAATGCATCTTGATTACACACATAATCAATTCTCAAGGTTGCCAAGTCAGGCACTCAATGGCTGTCATCTGCCAAAAGGGGATGAACCGTGAAGTCTGAATCTTTGCAACATAGTCTTTAACTACATGATCATGTATCTTCCACATGACCCCTTTGTCTCATTCAGAGTATAGGATGAACAACAGTTGTTTAAAAAAAATACTGAAGGTGTCTGCAAGATGCCTGCTCTATTTATTTTAGAGTCAAGCATCTTCTTTCTTTACTTTGCATGGCACCCAGTTGTTGGGAAAAGAACAGACTAGTTCTCTGCCTTCAGTGCTTACAGCCACCTACTCCCTAAAATGGCCTAGAACTGAATATGATCTTTGCAGCTGGAAGTATTAAATACTTAATGGTAAAATGAGTCTGGCTTTAAAATACTAATTTTTTACTTTTCTTTATGTTCCTATTTTTAAGTGATTTATAAATATATTGGAGAGTTAGAAAGAGGTCAATGTATTTTGTTTCACTTACATCACTTGAGAGCTGTGATCCAGCCTTTGCATGAAGTATATCTGGAGTGTCTACAACGGAGGTGAACTTTGAAACTCTCTCCTCATGTCCACGCTTATATTCTACCTGAAGAGGAAAGCACATAAATCCATGTTACAAATAATATGCAGTAAAAATCTATTTCCTATCAGAAAGCTTCAAGAGAAAATAAGCAACAGCACTCATGGCACTCCCCACTGTACAGTCAAGCTATCAGTATATTAAGTCCCAATTTCCTTAAAGTGAATGCTAGAAGCAGACAGAAACGGACCCAGATAATCAAATTTTCAAATTAAACTAGATTGGTATGTGAGCCATACATTTGATTAAAACATCACAAGAATAGTCATTAGTGTGCCAAGATCCTACTGCAATGACAATGCACACACTGCAGGAAACAATGCAGTACTTTAAAATAATTTCTGCAGGACTTGCTTTTATTTGATCTTTTTCAGTTGAATTGTTATTTTTATAAATCAGCAATTTTCTGTGCATATATTTAAGTAGCTTTTGTATTAAATAATTTCAATATTACTGCTATTTCATTTCAAATAATGTGAAAAAATTCTAATGTAAATGACTAGATAAATAAAGCCATGATGTTAAAAAGGTAATTAATTAAATTAACAGAACAAGTCACAATCTTTTTCAGGTTGTGATAAATTACAGCAAAACTTGCTACGTTTTCCAGGAAATATCTATATTGTCATTTATCCTACACGATTGTCTTTGCAGGCCAAATGATTTGTCAACCTGTTTTCTGCATTATATTAAAATTTTCTCACTTTTTAGAATTAACAGGTCAACAAATATTCATCATAGCATCTAATGTCTAAAGTGAATGGCCTGAAACCTGGATGTCCAGCTCCAGAAGTCTAAAATATAATGAAAAACCCCTGTGACTTACATCGCTGCTTAGTTGGGTGGCTCTCTTAGCAACCTGATAACCTGGAGTGATCATAGCAGGAAAGCTGCCTTTGCCTCTCCTCGGCTCATATTCTTCTGTATACTGAAACTAGAAAATGAAATTGTTCTGTTGTTACAGAAGAACCCACCACAGTTGAATGTGATTTCTCTTGTAAAGCCTGCTACCTAATGGTATGTATCACTTTATTGAAAAGTAAACAAATTCAAGAATTTAAACCTTTTAAGTTTCTAAATTAAAATTATTTCCTACATACAACAGAAAACATTTCCCATTCACGTTAATGATCCACTGTTAATTGGCCATGTTGACTGGGTCACAATTTGTATGGACATAGACAATCAGTCATAATTCAGAAGTGATTTTCATCAGTCATGGAAATACAGTCAATAAAAGGTCTAGTCTATGAAATACAGGACATTTTCCATCATGAGTTCTGCTCTACTGAGAGAAACAGCACTGCTTGCTAGATCAGGTCATCTCAGTTTGGTCAGTAGTTGAAGTGCTTCTCAATTACATAAATATATAAATGTATGATATCTAGGATGGGCAATAGAAGTGTTAAGTGGCTTTAATCACATGGTTCAGTATTGTTATTGACAGAAGTAAACATGTCAGTCTCTCCTATGGTAACATCTTACCAAAGATTAGAGTGTAGACACTCCAGATATACTTCATGTGAAGGCTGGAGGTGAATCTTACCAAAGGCTGACTTTGATGCATTCTTAAGTCTTCAGGATATGATAGACCATGAAAATAAAGCTTTTCCAAACATCAGTCCACTTACATCACTCAGAGTCTTCTGTGCCTGTGTTATCTTGACCATCTCAGGATCTGGGATGGTTCCTGAGTACCACGATTTTTCTCCCTCATAGGCAGCATAGTAAGCATTCTACAAAACAAAAATTAAATAACTACCAATCTTCACCCTTGTTTTAATACTCAAACAGCTGACCTGACAGAAAAAAAAAAAAAAAGGAAATGCACACAGTGCTATGGAAGTGAAGTTTCCTCTCTGTAGACGTACAGCACAAGGCCCCCATTCCATCATCATCATCATGGCTAGGCTTCGCGAACGAAGATTTACAAGGGCTCTACCCACGCTTGCTACAAGCACGCTG
>JAWWEE010000159.1:26882738-27005047 GCA_035221455.1 Xenops minutus
GGGGATGGGGATGGCATGGGGATGGGGATGGCATGGGGATGGGGATAGGGATAGGAACAGGAATAGGAACAGGGACAAAAACGGGGACAGGGACAGGGATAGGGATAGGGACAGGGATAGGGACAGGGACAGGGATAGGGACACGGACAGGGATAGGGACAGTGACAGGGATAGGGACACAGGGATAGTGACAGAGACATGGACGGGGACAGGAATAGGGACAGGGATAAGGATGGGGACAGGAACAGAGACAGAGACAGGGACTGGGACAGGGACAGGCACAGGGACAGGGACTGGGATAGGGACTGGGACAGGCACAGGGACAGGGACAGTGACTGGCACAGGTACCGGAGAGGAAAACCGACGGGGAGAGGAAAAGGGACAGGCCGCGGCTCCCGCCCCGCCCCGGCCCCGCGGGCCCCGCCCGCCTCTCTCGCTGTAAGTTTCGCTTTAGGTTTCCTTCAGGTTTCGCTTTCTCTCCGTGCCGGCCCCTGGTCCGCCCTGGTCCCCCCTGCCCCGTTCCCGGCGCTGGGCCGTGTCCCGGCTCCAGGCTCCAGGCCGTGTCCCGGCTCCAGGCCGTGTCCCGGCCCCAGGCTCCAGGCCGTGTCCCGGCCCCAGGCTCCAGCGGTGCGGGGTGTTGGCCGGGCCGGGCCGGGCCCGCACCGCTCCCGGGGCTGCGGCAGGGCGGCCTCACAACAACCCGCTTCGAACTACTGCTCTGCCCGGAACAATTCCCTGGGAATTACCCGTGAGCACTGGACAGTCTTCCCAGGCACCTGGTGTGCTCCTCTGGTCAGGGCCAGGACATGGACTTTGGTGGTCCTAGGGGGTCCCTTCTAGCTCTGAATGTTATTTTATTCTATGATTCTGTTCTGTGATCTTTTCACCAGCAAATTATGTTTGATTTTGCTCTAATGTGCATTGTTTTAGACAAGTGTTCCACATGGGAGCTGCCACGGGGTAATGCAGTGGCTGGCCATGTGCAGTGCCATCTCATCCAGGGCCAGTCATCCGTACCCTCTCCTAGTTGATGTAATATTATAAAGTGTATAACTGAATAACACCCTCACGAGTGTCTGGGCCAGTGGTTTGGTTCATAGACGTGTTTCTGGAATGTCAGTGTTCACTGAGGGACACTTCTATTCCTGTTCTTTTATTTGTAGATGTCAGAAGATGAGCACGGCGACCCCTCTGCTCCAGAGGGAGGTGAAGATGTAGTTGATGCAAGGCCAGACAGAAGTAGCAGATTCTCACTTTTTGGAAAGTAAGTTGCTAGTTTTATTCCTGTTCTTCTTGTATCAGTTGTCATGCTTCCCTTCTAATCATAGAAACAAGAAAGGACTGATGTGCTGTTCAGTTTGCCATGTCTCCTATGTCACTGATGGTCTGCATAGGGAGAGGGTTTATGTTGTATGGATTTAATGTGTCAGGTCTGTACCTTAAAGCATTTCTCTATAGTATCCTTAAAGGGAGACCTACAGTATCTCACATAAGTTTTATTTGGCAGTCAAGAGACCACTAAGTTCATTTAGCATCAATTATAGTTCTTCATCTTAAACATTGCCCTTTGGTGGAGATGGGAATTAAATATGCCATTAATTTTACTGCGGCTCAGCTAATCTCCGGCATCATTGGAATCCCCTGCTGACTATTTAAGTGAGTTTAAAGCCTGGATGTGCCATGTGAGTTGTAGCACAAAGAAGCCTCACCAAGTCTAGGGATGTAACCCCTTACAGAATACATTAAAAGCCTTTCATTTTAAAGCATAGTAGTTTCACTAAAGCACAAGCTTGCTTTCATTAAATCAGTAGGAAGCAAGAACTATTTACCACTTGCTGTACTCCTGAAAACATGAGATAAATGCGACTGAAATTGCAGAAAAGGAAAAATGGACATGCAAAGTTTATAAATACTATTGAATGTCAGCAAATGGCTCCTTCACAGTAGATTTAGTGAGACTTTGTAAGAGGTGTTTAATAGGAAGGCTGATGTATTTACAGAGAGGTTTTGATTTTGTTTTACTATTGGCCATTTACATTCAAGTGAACAGTGTAATTCAGAGAAAGTACATAGAGAATATACTTTTATTTTTGCTGTTTATTCCATGGGTTTAATAGGGGTTGCACATCTGTGAGAGAAGTGAAGATGCTTTAGTCTTAGAAGACTTTTGATGTGCTGTTAAGCACATCTCTGTCTCATTATCTCTCAAATATGTTTCATGATGTGTATGTGCCTTATTAATTTTAAAAAATAAACAAATGTAACATTTGTTTCTAAATCTTGCCAAACATTTTTCAAAGGTTTCTTTTAAACTTTATAAAATCTGTGTTGTAATATTTGGTCTTCTTTATAAGAGGTGATATGCTAATAGTATTATTAAAATATGCAACTCAAAGTTAATAACTCCCAAAGGAAAGGCAATAATCAGCATTTCTCTCACTTTTTTCTGCAAGAAATTTTTCAAAAAATTTGGCTATTCATCAGTTTGAGGCATTCATCTTTTGGGAAGTCCTTGAAGTTACAATTTGAAGCATTTTTCTTCAGAAGTAAAACATTGCTCAGATTAAATATGAGGTAATTGAGAAGATTCAACTTGGATTTTTCAGAAAGAAATAAGTCTGAGAAATCTATCATAGTTTCTGGAAGAAGGTGATGATTGCCTAAAGAGCAATGAGGTGCTTGACAATTAAGGTCTTAAAAATCCAAGCACAGTGACAAGGTCCTTGTCTTATAAAAAGTAAAATTTTTCAGCCTGAAGAAAGATAGAGAACTATTTGAGAGGATAAAGGAAGATGGTTTATGATCTAAAACTCTGACTGTAATGAAAGAGAAAGTAAAGAGAGAATGATAATTTTTTGTGCCTCACAGGAAATCTAGGGGACATCCAATGAACAGTTCATGCAATAAGGTTAAAGCAACTGGTAAGGTGTGATTTTCACATAGTGCAGAATGCCATTGTAGAACTTAAAGTCATGGGATATGCAGATGTCAAGACTTTAGATAAGTTCAGAAAAGATTAGATGTATCTCTGAAAGAAAAGTCCAGTGGGAATATTGACATTAATATCTTTGGTGGAAGATGTTCCTAAATCAGGTTTCTGTGAGAATATATTCTGTACCCAATTTCTTTGCTTTCTTCCAACTCATTACTAGTCAGTACCAGATACTAAGCTAGATGGGCTTTTACTTGAGCCAGTGTTGGTCTGTGTCTGGATTGCCAAAGCTTCATTTGGCAACATGAAGTGATACCTGTAAACAGAAGGTATCTAGAAAGCCTAAGAGTGATTACAATTTTACTGTCCCTCTTTTTTGTTTTTGTTTTAGCAACTCGTCGTTTACCAGCTGTGCAGTAGTTTCAATGAAATTCTTCATTGCATTTCATTTACTATTGCTTAAAATATATAACTCCAATAGGAAAACAAATAACTTGTGTTGCTAAATAAGCACATCAATTTTAATTTGAGAGAACAGAGCGGTGAGGAACTGAATTCAAAGCTATGCAGAAAGATCAACTGTTTCCAGTAGCTTCACAGCTTCAATTTGCCACTCTCTGGCTGTGACTGGAGAGCTATCTCACAAGAGCAGTAAATAGAAATAAATTAAAATCTTACTCACTATGGCATGTCTCTCTGAGCAAAGTCTATGAGCCTCCTTTACCACACAGGCCATAAAGCTCAGAACAAGCCAGGGGAGGCAGGTTCCTCTGGCTGCTCAAAGGCTTATGGGAATTACCTTCCATATATTTCCTTCTCTTTGAAAAAGTGCTAATAATTAATATTGGCCAGAAAAAAACTCTTTGGGGCGGAAGAGAGCTGGAAGAAGTTTTGAATTATCTGCCAGCGGTGTTTGGTGACAGGTTTCTTTAGCCACTAGATGGCAGGAGGGTATCAATTTTCCTTAACTGCAAAAGGGGAACAAAACTTGGGATGCGTTGCAGTTGAGCAAAAAGTCGTATCTCAGAAAGCAGAAGTAGCAGGGTGCGCTCTGGCAAGTTTAAAATATGGTTAAACACAGACTAAGCTGAGGATTTCAAACGTGTTTTTTTTGTTTTTGTTTTTGTTTTTTTTTTAATCTAATAGTTAGAATTTTTCCCATAGAAATTTTTCTTTTCTATGCTATGTGTGCTCCTGTTACACTTCCAGGGCTTTAAAAAGAGTCTCACTTCTCTACAGGATGACGTAATGTCTTCATTTAGTATCTTTGTGTTTTATTGGGGAACTCTATTAGGGAGATTGATTTTAGCATCCAGGAAACATACGGTAATGTGAAATAGAATAAAATTTTGGTCCCACTGTGTTAAGTAGAGCTAAGGTTTCTCTTAATACTAATCAAAGTTGTTTTTTTATAAGAAGCCACATCCAGAAATTCCCAAGTCTTGGTAGACTTGCACTTGTGCTGCCAATAATCCTGGCTGTTCATAATGCAGAAAAGGGTGGTTGTTTGTAGTATCAAGGTACCAGTTTTATTCTAATTTAATTTTACAGAACCATTTGTCCTCTGGTTACTTTTATATACTCCAGCCCTGCTGTCTTGTTTTACAATCAATATTCCTCTTGTCATCTGGAAACAGAAAGCAATTTGAATATGTATTTTAAAATTCTTACAAATACCTAGTTACAATTGAAGCTATGACATTCTCCTGAAGGAGCTTATCCCAGAGCTGCTACAGCTGTCACTGGTGGGCTCAGCCCTGGCCAGTGCCAGGTCCATCCTGGCTCTTTTGGACATGGGACAGCTTCTGGCATCTTCTCACAGAAGCCAGCCCTGTAGCCCCCTCACTACCAACACTTGGCCACCCAAACCCAATACATTGATCCTACAAATGAATTGCTTGTTTTGTAGAAAAGGCAATGCTAGCACTGCTTATGAAGAAACCCTGTTGGCCTCCACCGCATGAATATCAACTGTTCCTGCCTTAAAATTAGTGTGTTCAAATACAGGTGATTCCTTGAATCATAATTCATCTTTTTTATCATTGCTTTCACAGTTTTAAAATTAAAACCCCAGTTTTGTTATGGGTTTTTCAGTGTCAGAGTATTACAGACCTTTCAAAGTAAATATTGCTAAGAAAAGTATCTCTTTTATCCTTAGATACACTAAAAATAGCAAGTTACTTTAAAACAAATAACAGCTGATGAATCATTAGCTGAAGTTACGCTCTGGGCTGCAACTCATATGTCTGAAGTGGCCTCCTTTTTCAGCCTCATGTTTCCTTTATGTCTCTAAGCAAATCACTGTGCACCTTAGTCCATTCTGTAAATAGGTGATGATCTTTCCTTTAACTGTCGTAACTCCAAAATCTATCACAATATAATGTCAATTTTATTTGGAGTTGGTTGGTTCTGCTTAGCAAAAGTTAAATATCTATGTTTTATGCTCACTCCAAAGCATCGAACATAAAATTTCAGAAGTAATCTATAGTCTGTTCCTACAGAGACAGTAAAGAGATTATAACATGGAGCAACAGGGATGTTTGACTTTTATTACTCTCTTTTAAGTCATAAGGGTTTTTTTATTTTTTTTAATGCAATTTTTGTTAGATCTGGAATTCAACTTCTGGAGAGCAGTGTAAGAGTATTTAACAATGACTGAAAATTGTGGTCAGTGATTGTACTTTCCCTGGGGCACTTACTGAATGTACCATACAGGAAACGCCCAAGAACCTTGAAATAGTACCTAGTCTAATTTATAAGAACTCATTAATTCACAGTCAATATTTGTTTCCAGTCTCCTTAGAGACTTTATGTTGTGAAGCACAGCAAACACTGGGATATCCAGGAACCGAATCTGCAGTAATCAGTCAAGTATTCTATTTACTTCTTAGTGTAGTGATTTAGTTCCTTCATTTCAACAAACTCTGGGCTGTATAATACAAAATTTGGAGGACAGTTATTTGGAGGACTCGTTTAAGCTTTCAAAACAATCCAAACAAATTTAAGCCAAATTTATAATAAACCAAAACTTTCTAAGGGTAAATATGTAGGAAATAGGTCTGTGAATTAAAGTACAGAAAGAGTTTGTAAACTATGCAAGTTAATTTGCATCATTTCCTCAGAAATATTTGTTGTGTAAATATTGTAGTAATGGTGGATCAGTTTTTGACAGAAGGAAGAAGGACGTGTCACAAGGGAAATCTGCTGTCCCACCTCCACCTCCAAATCTGCTCTGTTTTCCTCTACCCTTACACAGGAGCAGGGATAGAATGAGAGCGATGGGAGCATGTTTTCCACTTGTCAGCAAAGGTAGATCAGGCCTGCATGACCTCAGCCTGCAGGGTGATGGCTACCGGGGTTTGAATAGCCCCACAGAACAGTCCAGCGTGACCCACTGCTGACACATGCGAATCTTTGGGCCTGAGCACACAGAGCATCCTGTTTCACTCTGCAATGTAACCCTGAGCATGGTGGGCTCCTAGCATTAGCAAAGAACATTAGACTTGCTCTTGAGGACAAGCTGAAGCTGTTTTCAGATGCAGTGTGGAGTACCATTTGATGATGAGCCAAGGTACTGTAGAATGTTATTCATCTCCTTCTTTCTCTGCCACCTGTTTGGAAATCTCATGAATTAGTATCCTAAAAGAGTTTGATTTCAGTGCTTATAGCAAGCTAATTATATCTCCACTGGCATTTTGCAATTGCTAATCCTTGCCAGAGTGTTCTCTGGGAAATAGTGTTTTGAAGAGGTTGATTTATTTTGAGTAATTTTCCAAGCAATCTATATATACCCATTAATTGCTCTTAGCACTTGTGATAGGTAAAGAAACTTAATCCTTTATTTCTTTGCATATATTGTCAGTTGCCTATGTACATTATATTACCTAGGATATGATCATGCAAGATTTCAGTTTCCAGAACACCCATGGAAGGTATGTACGTGCAGGTTTTCTAGAAATGAACAGAAAGCTTTTCAGCAAGCAAAATTCTTTATTTGTAAAAATTTATCTTTTGAATGGTATTTGATTATCATCTTGTATACAGTATTGTGAGGCCTACACAGCAGATATCATACAGCTAATTGGGAAGCTGAAATCTGAATTTTAAAGTGATGATTGAAAGTTTAGAATTTACTCTGTTTTGCAGGCATTGCACAACAAAATTGTCATGTGGGTTGTAAGTGATACTTAAAATATTAAATACACAAAGACTAGGGCACTGCTACCTGTTTTTTGGGGGGAGGTTCTTTTTTTTGTCTCTTTTTAACTGTTGTGAAATGTGGATAATATTAGACATAAGTCTCTATTGAAACTTTTTGGACAAAGTGCAGCTGGCTTAGTCCCAGTGCACTTAGTCTGCTTCACTTGTATATAATAAATAAAATTGCAGCCATGGTTTTCATTGTAATTATATGAAGGCCATCACTAGCACATAATTAAAAGGAGAGGAAGACATATTTAGATGTAACTATCAGAACACCAAAAGATACTTACAAAATTATAGTCTGAAGCTTGTTCTTTCAAAGAGCTCAACTTTTTTCATTACCCAATGAGTTTTCAGTTGTCCTGGACTGAGTTTCTCTGTGTTCAAGATCCTTGGAAAAGATTCTACCTCCTAATTGGAGATGGGTCTGAAACTAAAATGGGATAAAAAAGCTGCAAGAGGGTCTGAAAAATGTGTTATAGTGAGGGATTTAAAATGTACTTAGTTTCTCTAACTGAAGTTGAAAGATAATTTGCTAATACTACACAAATATATGTGAACATGTAAATGATGGAAGGTTAGAAGGTGGAAAGCACTTTTTCTAAGCAAAGAATTCATAAATTAATCCAATGGATCCATAAATGGATCTTTAAAAACAAACAAACAAAAAAAAATTGATTGTAAATCCAAAAGATATTCTGCACATCAAATAGAAGCTGCTTTCCCCAGAAAGAAGCCATATGATCTATATTTGCTTTATGAAATAAGTTTGTTTAGGCTCCATTTTGTGATGGAAAATCTAAGACCGAGAGATAGAGAGTTACTTTCCCAAAGTTATTCATCAGTGGAAGCACGATTTACTCAGTTCTCCATCCAGAGCGCAACCAGTTGAATCTTGGTGGATAACAGAACATATATTCCCTAGTTGAGTATTTTGTTTTAATACTTTTCACAAAGTTAATTGATCAAAACATAGCTAGCATATAGTCTTAAAGAATGTATTTTATTTTGTGTTCTACTGTTGGAGATGATACAATGTGCTACAGGAAACTTAGAGAAGTGCCAGGATTTCTTTAAATAAAGTATTTTATTTTGCAAATTTTCTGTGTAATCTGTAATGTGCTACATATGTGCTACATATGTCACAACAAGAACAAAAGTAGGGTTTTAATATGATATGGTTTTATTGGATGAATGAACTCAGTGCAATCTTGGGCAAAGAATTTATTAATGATAGCTTAGGTCCATCCTGTCTCTATTATTATCTTTCTAAGTTCAAGGAAATAAGCTCATTGTTTAACTAACTCCTTTCTTTCAAGACTGCTGCAGCAATATTTTCTGTTCAAAATTACTGTGTTTACAATTATTAGAAGGGCCTGGGACATGGGTGTCCAAGAGAACAAGAGATACTGCCTTAGTAGCTTCCTAGCTTCAGGTTCATTCAAGCAAAAGGCTTTACAAAAAGAAGCTGAAGGCTAAATGATTCTTATGGCCCTGCTTGTGAGGACATTTACAGACAGTCATTATTCATTGCCTGACTGGTCCTGTTGCTTTTAGTAGGCCTGCTCCCAGGAGGAAAGTGGAGTGTGTTCATCAGGGGCTGTGGGGTTCCAGTAAGAACTCTGGCCATTTCCCTTTATTCTGCACCTTCCCTGCGTCTTTCAAAGTTTAGGCATTTCAGAGAAGTAGCATATAAATATGCAAGGGCTGCACAGGCTTTATATATCATTGATAAATACAAACTTCAGGCTCCAGTATTATCAGTTTAGCATGTTTCACTGTAATTTTTAATTTCTTTAGGAGGCAAAACAAGACCAAGAGAGGGAACAGAAATCTAGGCTCACTTGACTGTTATTTTTTTGTTTGTTTCTTTTAATGTTTGTGTGTGTGTTGAGTTGTGTTGTTTATGTGTATGTGCTATTCTCAATCACAGCTGTCAGTTTTCATGCCTTTTGTGTAAGACATCTGCTTGCCATAGTAAACAAAAATAGGTGAAGTAATGTTTAGGTGTTATGGAGGAATTTAATGTGCGGTTTTGTAAATCCCCTTTTCTTCTCTCTTCTAAATGAAGACTTTGTATTCTATTGAAATAATTGCACTGATTTAATATGAGGATTTTTTAAAGTTGTCTTTTGACGTCTGTGAATATTTTTTCAAAAAGCCTTTTAAGGACTGGTTATTTTGTTGGTGCTCATCTGTCAAATTCAGTAGTCACTTGCTAATACTTTTCAGTAGGGAAACTGAAAGTATGCAATACTAACTTAAACTTCGTCCTATGTAATTAGTATTATCTCTTTTTTTCTCAGGAGACTTTTCTTTCGGCTATTGAGCTGTTTTTCACTTTATCTATTGGCACATAATTTGGAAGCCTGAGTAACTTTTGTTTAAAGGAAGATTATGAGGGATAGTATTTATGTTCTTGGTTTACAATTATATTTAACCTCTTTTAAAAGAGTCTTTTTAAGTTGTTATCTGTCTGAAAAGAGATAGAGATTACACCTGTGATATGAGTATATTCAGAACAGGTTTGTGAGGCCATAGGATGTGACAGATTGGAAAAAGAATTAAGGTCTCCCAAATGCCAATGTCTTTTGCGGTGGCTCCTTCGTGTTTGCCATAGACTTCCCTGAGCGTTTCCAGCATGTTGCCTTCTTAGTGTGTGACTCAGGATCACACCTTCAAATGCACTGTAATACAGTTTTAGCATTTGGTCTAGACCTTCTCGTTCAGTCTTTATCCCATATAATTTATGCCTTCTGATTTTTAACGGTGAAGGAATATTCATTTTTATAAAAGACAGCTCAAATAGTGACACATTTTTCTTGTCCAGAAATGTTGCTGCTGCCAACCTGATGCAATATTAATGGGAAAAGGCAACAGGATAATCTATTATTTGCACACAACTCTAAATCTGTGTGGCACTAACAAAACAGATCTGACAAAGAACAAAGAGTCTGCCTTAAAGAACTTAGGATCTGAAAAGCTCTAGTCAGATTTAACAAGTGTCTTCTGATTGTAATTGCCAAAAGGTTTCAAGATTTAAAAAAAAAAATCAAGGAGGGGAGAATGTGCAGTAATTAGGGGTGTACTAAATACAGTGAAATTAGGGATAAAAGTATTAAATCTGGATAAAAGTATTAAAGCTGGTGGTTTGGAGAGAAGGTTATGTAGAAGTAAGACAGATTAATGCATAACCATGAGAAAGCATCAGACATTTGAATAGACCACTAATTATTGAGTCTAAGGTAGAAACATAGAAATAAATATTAAATACATTGAAATATTGAAAATATTTGTATGATTTATGAATTCTGTTTCCTGTTCACTTTTGGTTTTGGAAGAATAGCTTTTAATTATTTTCCAGCATACTCAGTTTTATTACATGTAATTCAGTGATGCTTTGTGAATTCAAACACAATCCTCTTTGTATTTTCATTGTGAACTGTCTGTCTTTTAACTATCTATTTAAGTAAAGTCCAATCCGGGAAACAGCACTTGTGATAAGCAGTAGTCTCAAACCTAATGTATATTCTGTGTGCAACACTGGAAGGAGTGGGGTTTTTTAGACAGAAAGAGCAGCTTAGAAAGCTACACAAACTGAATAAAAATAAGTCAGCAATATAGGCTACACAAGTTTCTTCAGAGGTCTTAAAACGAATGTATTGTCCCATACACTGACTTCACAGTATTGTAACTTAAGGGGGAATTTATTTAAATGAAGCCTGTGAAGAGGTCCCCAAATATAAAAGTCACAAGGTAAACATCTCAGTTGTTTGTAATGAAAAGCATTGCAGTTTTAAGGTACCTTGCATCCCACAACACGAAGTGTATGAAAGTTCTGGTGGATGTTGGGGGATCTGAGAATGCCCGAGATTATTTGTCCTGTGGACATGGTCACTGTGCCACTGCTGTAAACTTGCTTGGACTCAACGGAAAGACTGACAATGTGGCAGAAACTGGAATAGAACTATTCTCCAATGCCAAAAAGCATTTGGGCTCCAGAAGGGATCACTGAAATTATGTGTTTTGTAAAGACACTGTGTGTTTAAAGGCAAATTTTCTTTTCAAAAGGAACCTGTTATCAGTCATTCAAAAATTATATGTTTGCACATTGTATTAAAGGCAGAGTAAAAACTATCATAATGTTCGGAGATATTCCATATCAAATAAAGCCCAAATTTACTGAACTGCATAGAGCAGAGTAAGACAGAGTTATCTTCTTCTGTGTGTGTGTATTTCAAATAAAAATGCATGGAATCAGTATAGCCTTTCCTACCCACCTCTGAATGTCAACTTCCTTAAGTTGAATAGTGTCATAGCTGTAGTATTTTTGTTATCTCCTTGCATCTTTCAGTACAGCAACAAAAGTCCCTAACTTTTCTGGGAAAGAAGGATTTCAAAGCCTGGATATCCCTCTGTAATAAAATTTTTAGACTTCATTTTTATTAACACATTAATTTCCTCCTTAAAAAGCAAACAAACAAAAAAAAAAGAAACCAAACAGGAAACTCCTCCTATCCTGTGATTGGGCAGTGACAACTGTGAAATTTGTCTTTATTCATCTAATCCTCTACCTGAGAGGCTATTTAGCTGACTGTTCTTTTCCAGGAAGGGCTGTTTTTCCTTTGCACTAAGTGTCACGTTGCTTTTGAGGCCAAGCAGCTCATATTTTTAGAAGAGCTCTATGGTCTGTTGGATATTATCATCTTCTTTTTAATAATCTTTAATGTTGAGATTAATTGAACGTATTGGTGTAACAGGACCTGCCCTAGAGACTGCATTTTTTTCCTAATGTTTCCCTTTTGTCCACTTTTCTCTTGAGAACTTTCCCTTTGTTATTCTGGTATTCTTCCACAGGGAGTCCATGTAGTTAAAGCAGACCAGAATTGCAGGAAGGTGCCAACAGAAAGGAAGCCAAAGGAGAGAAAATCTCATCTGCAAAGAGACACTTTATGGGTGTTTTTTCTAAAGAATCTTTAGGTATAGTTAAATGTTACCAGTGATATTTTTATCCTTGAATCTTGAATCATACTGAAATCATAACTTACTCAAAGTATAAGAAAAAAGAAAATTTGTTATAAGGGGTAGCAGTCCTTTAAACAATCAAGTCCAGTATTGGTGCAAGTGATGTATCTCCACTGCCTTTGACAGAATATTAGCCACTCAGGGTGATAAGAAATTTGACTTTTACTATTTAAAAGTTCAATAACAAAATGATAAATGGTATGGATAACTTTAGTTTTATATTTGGAAAGTGAGGAGTTGATAAGAATGATTTTCACAGGATTGACATCAATTAAGTGTAAATTTGATGAAATCACATTCCCAGACATACTGTTGTCAAGCCTAAGGCCTGGATTTAAAGACAGTGTAAGGGTGAAAATGTGCAAGCTCTGTCCGAGTGTAAAGTGGAGTTTCACTTTTGCTGAACTCTTGACTGAAGGGGGAGAACATGAAATATCTGAGAGCACTGATAGAAGGGGTATTTCTGTCTAAGGGAAGGATCAGTGACCACTAGCAAGGTGGGGAGTTATGGCACAGTTGTAATTGGGAGCTGAAGAATGAGTTAACAGTCATAAAATTGGCATTTCTATTTAGTCTGGGCAAGTCTGAATCTCAAAAGAGAGAAATTAAAGATGCTTGATGTCAGAAAAGCAGAATGAAATAAAACTGAGGGCACATAGTTTAAGACATAACAGCATGTGAATAACCTGTGGAAATGCTTTTGGAAAATACAGTAATTAGAAAGCTTAGTAAGAACAACAGCAGTAAACATTTATATTAACAGGTGTCCAGTTCAAGGTTTAGAAAATAAAGCTTTAGGCTTTCACTTTTAAGCCAGTCTGTCACTGACAGGGCCTTTACCCTTCAGGACTGATTATTATGTATTTATTACTTTATTAGTCATTATTAGAAGGTCTGATTTATTTTGTTAAAACTGAAGAGTTGAACATTATATGGTGAGTTTATTCCAGTCAGGCAATTCCCATATTGTGCTTTGTTGGCACTGGAAACAGAATCTCCAAAAGAGAATTTCTGTCTGGACTGCAGGCCCAAGATAAGTATACTCCACAATCTTGCTTTCCTTATTCATTCACTTTGGACAGATACCAAAAGATTTCTGAAACTTTTTCTTGTCTGCCAGTAAAGAAATGATAGGCCTAACCCTACAAAGCATGCTGTGGGTTTTTTAGTATCTCATTAACCTGTTCAGCTTGGGAGGAATCATTAGAACAAAACCATAGTACCCTCTGTAAAGGAATGAGGAAATGATAGTTATACACACTACTGCGCTGCCAAGGCTTGTCTGTGACATTTGACATTGACCAGCACAGAGCTTCTGGTGTGCCTTTCAGAATACCAGCAGTAGTAGCTACATCCCTTAAACTCACGAGTATTTCTGCGTGAATGAGTGCAAACTATTGAACTCGGAAGTGAAGTGGTTTCAGAGAAGTTGTGTGACTCTGTTATTACACCACTTAACCCCAGCTGCTATTTTCAGTGAGGCTTTTTGTGGGGGTAACCTGGCCACCTGATTTCTGGACTAGAATTAGATCACTTCCAGCATTTTAGGAGAGCAGACAGTGCAAACATGATACCATACTGCTCATGTGGCTCTGTCCCGAGTGTTCACAGCTGTTCATGGGTTGGACATAAACAGAAATGTGTGTACAATCCACTTGAAAATATCCCATTGTGCATAACAGCCACTGTAATCATACAGCTTTTTCAGGAAATCAGTGAAACCAGATAAATCTGTAGAAACTTAAATTTGTGGACTGAGGAAATGCCTCTTCATTGACCTGAGTGGTTATTTGTTGTTTTGAAATTTCTTTTTCTGTCTTTGCCAGAGAGCTGTCTGATAATGAAGGGCTGGTAGAATTTTAGGTTAAAATAAGAATCCAAGATCTCTTTGAAAGTCAGATGTAATATTAACATCATACAGCTCTGAATAATTATTTTAAATGGTCAAAACCTTTTCTTGGGGCAAAGCATGTTTAATTATTGCTCCCAGGGCCCTCAAGAAGCAGCATGCAAGGAGAATACCAATACTTGCAGTTTATCAGAAAAAAAATCCCTGTATTTCCAGACTATCGGACAAAATCCTCAAGTAGATATGATTCGATATCTTGTTTTGTGGACTCTAAGAGAAGTCTAGAAGAAGAGATGATATTAGGGTGGTCACACGTAAAAGGAACACAGAGAAAGTCTTCCAGGTGCAGCTATTTAATTTGGCCCTTTATAACAGAACATGACAACACTCAAACATAAAAAGAAGCTGTTTTAAAATTTAATTGCAGTAGCAATTCATGATGAATCATTGAAAGAAAGATTGTTATAGATTCCAGTTAGTCTTGTCCTTTAGTAATAAAAAAGAGGACACTTAAAGCTAAAGGACAACCGTTGTTAAATCAGACAGATAAGGAAATAGATTACCTAATCAACATTTAATTGATTTGCAGCAATCTCATGTCTATAGGCTATTATTGAAGCAATGAGCTTAGTTATTCTTTAGAAAGATGAGTGAGAATAGTGAAAGTACTAAAATTAATTGAGATTAGGGGGAAAATCTAATTTTGTTAAAACCAAACTGTATTACACAGTTTATTGTGCTTTGAAAGTAGGTTATGTTTTCCTCTCAGACATCAGCCGTAAATACTGCTGGAAGCAGAATGCTGGACCAAGTAAGAGAGATGCCAGTAACTTCTCCTGTCCTTTCCTGAGCATTGTTTCTAACTAGGCTTGCTCCAAAGCTTTCTTATAATTCTGAGGTTGAACCAGAACCCTTTATAGGCTCTCACTGGCTTCAGTTCTGCTTGAGGACTTCTTAACAACACCTGAAGCCACCTGCTTGTACCAAAAAGTCAACCTCTAAAAGCAAATACTGCAAAGTTCCTCATATTTATACATCAGGTATGCATGCTGGCTGTAATTGATTTGGGTTTAATACTTAATTTAGAATAAATTGGTGACTAATATCTGTGCTATCCCTTTGCATCTCTCTCTAATCCGATCTAAGACTTCTGAACATAGCAGAAAGGTCAGTGCACAGTCATACAGCCAGTGAATATTTATTAATCTAACCCACTAATATAATCCATTTTGATTTGCGCTGTTTTTTCTTAGTTTTTATTTGAAGTGAAGTTCAGGTATCTATGATTACATTAAAATATGCTTAAGTTTTTACATAGGTTCAGGCTGCTATTTGGCAAACTAAATTAACACATGGCCTGTTCACATCTATAACATTTATAAGTAGAAACTACTTACTGCTTAGTCTTAATCTTCAGAGAATTTAGGGAGAATGGTGATTGAGTAAACAAATCTTACCACACCATTGAGTAAGTGGCATACCCTCATGAGCTTGGAATAGTTATTATGGGAAATCTTTCTGTCCTTTCATTAATTACTTACAGTAAAAGTAAAATATGTCCAGAAACAGTTTGCAAAAGGTTATTGCCAGCCTGACTTCATGTTTAGGCATTTGCTTTATCTGTGGGTCAGGATCTGCATATCCTGCTGTTGGCTGCAGTCCACTCTAGAGTTATTTTACCTCTTCAGAATCCAACCTCACACAATAATAACTTAATGGAAATCACAAGATCTTTATGCCTTGAAGGAAGAAAACAAACACTAGAGAAGGAAAAACATTGGGTAGGGCTGCACGAATGGTTTGAATTACGATAAATAGGCCATGCATGTGACTGGTCACTAACAGTCATTTCATTTGGTTCACCTAGAAAAAAGAAGAATGGAGAAGAAGAACAGCCAAAGCCTTCCCTCAGTAATCAATACCGAATTGTTACACCCACATTCCAGTATAATATGGACTACAAGAAAGTTGGCAAATGTATTATTATAAACAACAAAAATTTTGAAGACAAAACAGGTACTGTTCTTGCTTTGATTATACTCACTACAGACCGTAGAATTTTTATACTTTCTTTTATCAATAAGCATTTTATTTTTAGGACATGAAATTGTAATGAATTTATTTATCCTTTTTGGTAAACACTTGTTCCCAAAACTTTTCCTGTTCTTTAACATTTGTATTAGAGTACCTCTTTTCAACTTCTTTGCAGTATATATTTCAAAGATCACATCTCCTTGCCCTACCAACTTCAAACTAAACCTTTATCCCAGAGTTTGAAACTCTGTTGTTAAAATTTGAACTTTGGCATCTGCAACCGATGTTATAAGTTCTCTGTCCCTGAGCTACAGCTATGAGACAGAAAAGCTAATACCTGTAGCTCTGCTCTGTTCACACTCCTGCATTTAACTTTTCAGACCCCATATGGTTCCAAAGTGGGCAGACACTTGTGTTATAATCAACTTTGTAGGACTTTTCCTATACTCTTGGCAAACACACTAATTTGTTTTCTCCAAAGATTGTATATCATTTCCTTTCATTGGGTATCATGGGAATTCTTTTCAACACTTTTTCCGTGAGGTGCTTTATGCCTGTGTTACACTGTACAACCAAAAGGAGATGAATCACCCACAGAAGTTCTATGTTGCAAGGTGCTGGAGGCATGCCAGCATTTTTCAGAATAAGATATGTGTTTACATTGAATGTTGCATTATTTTTAAAATCTCATTATTTGTTCTCACTGCTGTTAGAAGATTGTTTTAAAAACATGTCACCGTGACATCGTTTAGGGTTATCAATTATAAGCCTAAAAATTTACCTTTGAACACGTGAATTATTTTGAGTTGTGTAATGTGCAGTCAACCACGTTCTGTGTTTTCCGGCAGGAATGGGAACACGCAATGGCACTGATAAAGATGCTGGAGACCTGGCTAAGAGTTTTAAATACTTAGGTTTTGAGGTTTATACATACAATGACCGAAGCCGTGATGATATGGAGAAATTACTGAAGCAAGGTAAAAATTTAGAATCATAGAATAATTTAGAGTGGAACAGACCTCTGGAAGTCACTCAATCTACTACCTGCTCAAAGCAAGTTAAAGTAGAACAGATTGCTTAGGCTCCATACATGCAATTTTCTCTATAGAAGGATTTGGTTTCTGAATGGATTAGGCTTAATTCCCCACCTCTTCCTCCAATATCAATTCAGAAATGCACAGTGTTCTTGTGAAGCATCTGTGCTGTGTGTTAGGTGAAGAGCCTTGTCCTATTAAATTATGACCCACCCTATTGATTTCACTGGGCTAGACTCAGGCTCAAGTGAAGGATGTATCCACATATTCAAAGTACTCATCACATTGTAAAAACTGGGTTGTGTCATCTTTATCCATTCCTTCTTATGCCTTCCAGTAAAGACCCAATCTGTTTGCTAAATATAATTTTAATTTAAAATGTTCCTGCCTTTAAACTAAGAAGTATTTGATTTGTAGCTGCCGAGGAGAATCACAGTGATGCTGCTTGTTTTGCCTGCATCCTTCTGAGCCATGGGGAAGAAGGACTCATCTATGGCACAGATGGACCCATGGCTATCAAGAGTTTGACTGCACTATTCAGAGGAGACAAATGTAAAAGCCTTATAGGCAAACCCAAATTGTTTTTCATTCAGGTAATAGCCCTAAGGTAAATAGAGTGTCCTGCTGCTGCAGTGGGGAAAACATGCTCTGTTGTTTGTCTGCTCTAGAAGAGCCCTGTAGGTCAATTTAATGAATGTTGCTGGAGGTGATGGGAAAATATGTGTTGAGACAAGTTTTCTATGGGTGACTTGTATTGTTTGTTTTTAAAAGATAATTTGTATATGAGATTCACAGATATACAGAGCATCATTGTAATTTTGTACATGGATTCTCTTGGTAATATATAAACTTAAAAGCAAAAAGATAAATTCCCTCTTGTGCAAACAGAGCTAAGGATAGTACATGATTATCAATAATAATAATATTGATGAATATTGATGAATACTTATTGTTATAACACCTTGTTTCTCCTTATTGGACAAATTCTATTTGTCTTCTCTGCTGTCAGGCATGCAGAGGCTCTGAATTTGATGAAGGTATACAAACTGACTCTGGACCTGCAAATGACACCCTGGAAACAGATGCCAACCCGAGATACAAAATCCCAGTAGAAGCAGATTTTCTATTTGCGTATTCCACAGTGCCAGGTAAAGAAAAGAGTCAGGATGGGAATAGAAGCCTGAATACTCATCATCTGTATTGATTGGATTGTAGATGGACTCTCATTGATGATATATTGTACATTGATGGACAAAACATAAAGGCCCAGTGTATGTTGGGCCAGTGTGTTGTATCCCTCCTTTTACACTGGCTGTAGAGGAAATGGGAGGTTGCAGATGGCAAAGGCACGACTGTTTTCTGGGAATCCTGCCCTTCCATGTCCCAGTTTAGTAAGTATGTTGAATATGTGATGAAGGCAGGAAGAGGAACTGTTACAGAACTGTTACAGCACAAAATTTAGAGAGGAAACCCGTGAAATCTCACTTCTTGTGGTTTCCCAAATGCCAAAATGTAGAATGGTGCTTTAGTAGTGTGAGGTATGGAGCGTTAATACACATTGTTCTCAACTGTAATGAAGTAGGATATGTGACACAAGGATAAAGAGTTAAGCTTTCTTTGTATGTGTTTTTAATCTTTGCCCAGAATCTTTCACTCAAAAGAGCAAAAATAATCCCAAGTACTTTCTTACTTGTCTTTCCTGTAAGGTTATTACTCCTGGAGAAATCCTGGAAGAGGCTCCTGGTTTGTGCAGTCTTTGTGCTCTGTGCTAAACGAGCATGGAAAACAACTGGAGATCATGCAGATCCTCACACGGGTCAACTATGTGGTTGCCACAAATTTTGAATCACAGTCGGATGATCCTCGCTTCAGTGAGAAGAAGCAGATCCCCTGTGTGGTCTCTATGCTCACTAAGGAACTTTACTTCTGAAAGTGTATTTTAATGCAGCCCGTGATGAAAGATCAGGATATGGTTTTGGGTGGAGATTTGATTATAAACAGGAGTAACACATTTTTAATAACAAATTTAATAACACTAGTTTTTTATATTGTATAAGCTGAGGTATGTGATGGATGGACACTATGCAATATTTAAAGAAGAAGTAAATGCTAGGGGCCAGCCTGACAGCTATTGCTAATTATTGTATCTTGATTTCCCTTAGTGTGGCTGTCATGAGTTATGGCTGTTGAAGATGTTCTGAGAGTCAGCCATCTGACGAATAAAGGTTTTTCCCAGAAAGCAGATTGTAAATTAAGGATAAAAAAAAAAAAATCATGACTCTCCTCTTCTACTGCTAGCTCATGGAACTGTAACCTCCTCAGAAATTCCCAAAGACCATAATATTATGGGTATGTCCAGTGACAAACAGTTTGTAGCTATTCAAAAGAGTGTTTCTTAGTCTAATATATTCATTTCCTTTTAATGAACATTATTTAGTGAAGGCTAATGGTTGCTCTGCGCTGAACCTGGAAGTCAATTTACTTAGTTATCACTTTAGCATAAGATGAATACATTAAAAAATCAGTATTTTTTGATGACTTACCTGAACAGGATGGAAATGTAAAAAATAGGAAAATCAAAATTAAAATTTTTGTAAAAGGTTGGCAAACTTTAATTGGATGATGCCTTATTAAAGTGCCATTGTAAAGATTTTTGTCTTGCAAATGGTAATTGACTGATAGAACAACCTGAAACAGTGGTGTTGCAGTTTTTCTGCTTGCAGAAATAAGAATGTCTGCTTGTTGATTCAGAATTATGAACCATCAGAAAGTTAATGACAAGGTTTTGCTATAAAACATTAAAAATTGATGTTGAAACAATAGTTATATGTTCCAGTAACCAAATGTATGTTTAGACTTAAATTCTATTTGTGAGGAGTTTTGCCAAAACTGGAAATGCTTACTTGAATCAGAACCAGAAGTGCCTTCTTAGTTACTGTACAGTCTTGATTTTGTGTTTTAGAGTTATGTTGGTGATGTTTATATTCCTACTTTTTATATGCTCTTGATAGTTGGTAGCTAGCTCTTTAAAAAAGTAAGTTTAATGATTTGGTTAAACTGATAAATGCTGAGTTGTTCACTTTTTCTCAGTTAATGTACTCTACTCTTTTGCAATCCTCTAAGAAAATAAGTGCATGCGATTAAGGCCAAGTTACAAAATTGTTAAGTTTATTTTCTTACAAATAATGTGACATAGTGAGACATATATTTTTTTCATAAGTCAAATTTACAGTCGTTTAAATTAAATAAATCGTGGGTTTATAAACGTATTGAGCATGACAGCAATAAATGCCTTTTTAAAAAAAATTTGCTATGAATATCTGCATTTTTATCACTCAGTCTGGTGAAGTGAAAACTAACCAAAATATATCCCAGTACCTTTCTCATCCAAGAACGTAGATGGTCTCTGGCATTTTTTCAAGAGGAGGTTTAGTTTCAGTTGAAGGGTAGAAAACTAACTTGGCATTGGGTGATCTGGGCTGGCCAGGCCACCTCCTCTCTTAGAGTAAATCAAAGTTATTGAAAATATTTTAATGGACATAATCTGATCTACCAGTGATCTACCATCTTGTCCTTTATACAGCAAATTATACAGGGGTCCAGCAGTAGATACGAATATTCTTCCTATTACTTCTGGCAAACAGCTCCATCCTAAACTATTTTCTGACATTAGCAATACCATGAGAAATTAGTCCAGTCAACATTTCAGTATTGGTTACTTCTCTGCAAGCTCTTTCATGTCTTTATAGTTCATTAGTGTTTATTTGTTTTAAGGTCTAGCCTGGTTTTAAATTTCTGTGAATATTCCCCTGTTTCTAAAACTATCCTTCTATTCAGATACATTGTGGCTCTGAAGCTAGAGAGCCTTGGGAACAATAAAGGATTAATTAGGGTCTCTGAAACAGGTCAGTTTAAGTTTTTAAAATAATGTCAAGGAATGTAACAGCATAACAGGTAAGGAGCACGTTTCCTCTCGTGCAGTGCTTTTTTTCTTAAAGGTTCTTTGAGAATGGTATTTTATTTTTTAAAAGCTTTAACAAATTCATCTTAGCTTGGAAGCATTGGGGAAATACAAAAATTACTAGAAATGATCACACCTACAAGGGACTGCTGAGGAAGAATCAGAGTTAATAGTAAGTTGCCTTTAAGAGTAAGAAAACTATTTCCCTTATTGGACTTGTCTAAAAGAAAAAAGAAAGATGAACAGCATGAGCCTATATCAGACTTTGTTGTACATGTACCATGATGACTTTAAATAAGGTCAGCTTGGGACTTTTGAACTAGTAGGAGAAATAGGAGCTGTCTGTCTAAGTAAAAAGTTAAAGTAGGAATGTTATTTGAAGCTCTTCAGTGCTCTGACGTGGCAAGCCAAAGGCACTCTTGGTGTTTGCAAGAGCTCTCCTGGCATACCAAAGGTTTCCTGGAAGAAGCTGATACTGTGGCACAAAGGAACACAGCAATTCTACCTGCTGGCTGACAACAAAAGGAAGAAATTGAGCCTGAATTTTAACCTTTGGACTACTTCTATTATATGAGATATACAAAGATCAGCATAAAATACATGAAGACACTGCCAGAGAGGAAAGAGCTTGGAAAGGTAACTTAGAGTAGTAGCGAATGATAGAAAAACATTTCCTTGTTTCAGGACCAGTGTCTCTGCTAAATGGAGCATTACTTTAGATCATGTCCAAGAAAACATTAATATTATTTAAGAAGAAAATTTCCTGCTGACAGACATCACCTCTGAGTGCAGATGTTTGTGGGCTGAGGGCTGTGCCAGCCCAAGTGCCTGAAGGAACCCACTCAGAATGAGGAAGCTTGACCCTTTCACCTGAGCAAGGCCAGGTAGCTGAGTAGTAACTTAAAAACTGTAGGCATTTTAGCTTTTTGTCCTAATCCGTTTTCTATCTAAAAGCAATTCTCTTGACATCTGCAGGATTAGCCAAATGGTTTACTGTGTAAAACCGCTATCATTAATGATATGCTGAATGTTTCTAGAGAGAATCTCAAGAATTCGCTTATTATAACCAAAACTGACACTGACCCTACAATGTCATAGGCAGCATAGAAAGTTCTGCTTCACTATTGCATGTTTAAGTAACTGCTGTTCTTTAAATCTGAAGTTGGCTACACTTTGTGGTACTTTTATTATCTTTAAGGGTTCTGAATGTTGTTTTATGTTCCAGTCATGGATTGATATTATGCTTTAGACATAGCTCGAGGGAAATGAAGGGACTGTTCAGAAAGCTGAACCAACTAAACAAGCTGTCATCAGGCCTTTTTCTGTGTGGGAGACCTTAATCGCTTCCTCAAATGGGTGTATTTTTCATTGATTGTGAGTGAATATTAATCTTCTGGATTTCCCCTCTCCAGAACAGTCTTTAATTTGCTTCCCATGCAGAAATGGGCATTTCCTTGTGGGTCATATTTCAGGATGTTGGTATTTATGCATGGACTATAAGAAGGCAGCCACAGTGCAGGGCAAGGACATACCAAGCTTTGCTGCAGGAGGCAATACAGGAAGTATGGATATACTTAAAGATGTATTTCTCTAAAACCTTCTTCACCATGAAGTCATTTTGCCTGTAAGTGTTAACACAGCTTCTTTTCCTTATCTTGGTATTATATTTCTGAAGTTTTATAGTAGCTTACCTCTTAATAATTTGAAGCATTTTATTTGCATTTTGACTCAAGTGTCTCATTGCATTTCAAAAGGTTTGAAGCAATTGAATCTCTCAATGCCAGGCATACAAAAATCTGAGAGAGTATAATCATGGACTTGGCACTATCTCTTTTGTATTAGACATAACCTATTCAAAATGTTGTTTTCTATTGAAAAGACAATTAATTGTAACAATTAAAAACTTTTTCCCAAAAATCCAGAGAGAGCTAGCACAACTGTAATCTCATGGATGTTTGTCTTCCCACCTGCAAATCTTGACTTTTACTGACATCCAGGATACTTTTGTCTTGTCATAGGCTCTTGGTGCATTGTTTTGTAATAATTGCATCATTTGCCAGTCTGGGTGACTCTGTCAGTCACATTGAACAGAATAATGTGTTGCCTTTCATTGCAGCCCCAGGTGTTTGCCTCTACTATTGGCAATGGAAAATTGACTTTGTGTGCAGTCGTTTTTAGTTGTATTTTGATTTTTTTTTTTTTTAAGGCATTAGACGAAAACTCTAGGAGTAAATTTTATAACAGTTTATCACAAAATTTGTACAAATCTATCTCCCAAAAAGGCAAAAATTGCAAAGGTTTCTCTAAAAAAACATCCAAAAGTACAGGCAGAAATGTTCTGTAGAGACCTTCAATGGACCTAAGTTTGCAGTGGGTCATTCTCATTTACAGCCTGGAACAGGAGGTGTGAAAGTCTATAACTTTAGTTATGTGAGGTAAAATTTTGTGTGCAAACCACCCCATTTCTGACCACCAGTCCTGACAGTACCATGCTTACTTCTGGCTCTGTGGAGTAAATCACTGAAGGAACAGAAGCAAAGGAAAGCCCTTAAATCTCTCAATCCAGCCAGGGAGCTCAGCAAAGAACTAGAGAACACCACTTGAAATCCTTCAGAATTTCCCAGGAGAGGCTCTGTAGCTTCAGGTAGCACAAGTGGGTCTGTATAACCTTCTTGTAGCTAACAGACAACTTCCAGCCAAGATTTGATTTTGCCAAGAATTTTGGGGTAAGAAAAAGGGAAACTTTTGAAAATATATTGTATTAAAAATACTACAACCTTTTCAAATTATTGCCATAGTATTATAATTGTATTTTCTACAAATATTGTAAACTCTCTAGGCCAAGCTATGCCTGTTTTATATGGGACTCTTCAGGCTGGCAAAGCATTCTCAGAAACATACATGGATGCAGTATTCCTAGCTTACAGGTGTTGTGCCTAGTGCAAAAGAAAGGGCAAAATAAAATTCAGATGGGAGCTCTCACCACTTCTAGGCAAATGATCTCTTTGACCTATATAAATGTATAATATTATTTGTAATTTTATAATTGTATTATAATAAATATATAATGCATAATTTATAGAAAAATATGTGTAATAACTATTATAATTATTATATAGTTTATTAGAGATTTTCGTATAGTTATTTTATATAGTTAAATCACCAGTTATGAAAAATTACACTTGTAAGATATTTGCTATTTTCTCAGCAGCAGCTGTGTGTGCAGTGAAATGCTGCTCACCAGCAAGCAAAGTGAAAGGAATTAGCTTCAGCATTTTTGTTCTCTTTACTGTCTGGGTGGAAGAAACCATCAGGATGGCTTCTACAAGTAAAAGAAATTCTGCAGGTACAAAATTTCTTTTACTAAGATTTGTCAGTAGTAAGGTATCAATTATATATGAATTAGGTTTCAATCCGTTCTTATTGATGATACCATTCTCTTTGCCCACGATGTGCCAAGGATTTTGTGGCAAACAGTGGGTGAAACGGGAAGTATCATGCTAAGATATTTTAAAATATCGTCTGGACTTACGCTGTGTGATAATGCTGCCTCTCTGTTTCCTCCCTTAAAGGAACTGTCCTACATGCAGCATTTCCCTTTATAGCAGAATTTTTCTTGTCCCTGACACAGAGGTTGAACTGACATTGTTAGAAGTGTTAAAACCCTTAAAAATTCACTAAGAACTGGGTCAGTATCTCCAAGACACTGGTGGCAAAGTCTTGCCTCCACTGAAGACCACAAAGTTTGTACATGTTAAATTTCCCAGAAGTTATGCATATTGTCTACTGTCCTTTACTAGAAGAACCAAATTGAAGTTGCCTGTGTTTCTTTCAGTCACTGGATTCTTAAAAAAATCTTAATATGTTACATATGGTTTACAACTTAAAAAATTGAATGAGATTGCCACTCCTTTTGTTGTGTTAAAGTGCATTAATATAACTGACATTTTGATCAGAAATCCACCATGTGGATTCACATTAAAAAATGTGAATCTTGAATAATACATCTGGTCAGAAAGTATGAAGGGTCAAGAACAAATACATTCAGGTTTTTTTCCCCACAAGATTTTAGCTCATATTTGTATGACTTCTTCCTGTTGTCACATCACATCACAATTCACAGTGTAAGATAATCTATCCTTAGCTGATTGAATGTCATCTATGAATTGCATTAGAGGTGTGTTTAATTTCTTTCAGATCACTAATTATAAAGTTAAATAAGACCAGTTAAAGAAGACAGAGGCTCATGATATCTTCTGAGCCCTCTACCTTTTCACTATCATTTGTTTACAGCTTGGGCCAGTTGTCAGCAGTAAAATTAACAACAGGGAAGCAGGGCTTGGCTCTATTTTATAGCCTTGATTTGTGTTTTTCTTCTCTAATTCTAATATGATTCATAGCCATTTAAGCACAGAAACACAGTTCTCAGCAACAATTTCCAGTTCAAGCAGGTCTTTGTAAGAGATTAATTGGCAACAAATTAAGTAACGGTGCTGTTCATTTCTTTTTGATTAGGGAGAACTCAAAATACATTTTGCCCTGAAGGTGGAGTCTGCAAGCACGGATTCCTCATCAAATCTCCACCTCTTCAACTTTTCAGCTCACAGGTATACCAGCACAGATTAGTCATATTTCAGCAATTCTTCAACAAGCAGCTGTTTTATCTGCTATCCTGAATTTTAATGAGAGACAAATTGCTTTCTCTTTGGCAGAATTCCTGGAAAAGGCGTCTTTTCATCCTGTCCAAATCCAGCAAGGGCAATTACATCCTGAAGTATCTAAAAGGCCAACATGTGAAAGGCTCCATAGCTGTTGATCAGTATGTAACTCAAATGCACCTCCTTTTTTATTTTAAGTCATGTATCAACACTCGTATCAACACTCTTCAATAGCCACTGATTGTACAGACACTTTTTCCTGACTGAAGTAGAGAATATTTCCTGTCTCCTCTGAGGACAGTGCTGTGCATTCATTCACATGTGAATGAGGATGGGCTATGCCCCTCTTACCTATGTCACACAACCTTTCCCAATTTACAGCTTCACAAAGTGCTTTGCAGGTTGTGCAGAGGTCTCCTGACTTTCACAAAGCCCTTTGGGCTGATGCTCGTGCCCCACTGCCTCTTACTCCACCAAGAAATTGCTCTGCTGGGCTCGTTTGGGTTGGTCATTTCATTCCTCTCAGCACACTGCCTACTGCAGCAGGACTGGGTGTCACTGGCTTTGTACCAGCACCCTTTACCACCTCACAGGTGGTGTGAGATACCTAGAAGGGAAACAGAAAATGTAAAGCTTTTACCTGTCAGACCTGGAGCTTAATACTCAGGCTTCAGGAACTGTAAGGCATGGAGGTCACTGAACCACATTGCTGTTGTGCTTCTTCCATTTAAAAGGATTTACTCTGTGAAGCTTTCAAAAATATTGCAACTTGCTCAGTGGTATGTGGTTGCATTATTACCATCATTATTGTTGTTATTATTTTTATTAATTTAACTTCTTGATAGTTAATGAACCTAGTGCTTCAAATATCCATTAAGAGTACTTCTGTTCTTTTTCCCCTTCATTAAAACACTATTAATTAGTTTCAAATGTATTGTTTTATAGAGGTTAAATAACTTCTGCAAGAATTTTTTCTTACTATCAAGATTCTTGTCAAGATTCTATGTTATACCAGCAGCAGCCCCTCTTTCCAGAAATGAGGATCCAAAATCTGAGTCTTCCCAAAAGTTGATTTAATTTTATTTTTTAAGTTTTCATCATTGAAAGACCATCTGTTTTAAATGTATGCCAATTTCTTGAAAGTTTTTTTGGTGGAAAATTGCTTATCTATTCCCATGCAGATCTCATCATATTATGTTTTGCTTAGAGTAAAATATGCACATACATATATGTGTATATTTGTACATATGTATGTATAGCTATATAGGATGTTTCGTATGGTTATCTTAACAGAATCATAAGTATTGAAGTTGGCATAAGCAATTCTGAAATTATGGAAACGGTGAGGAAGATGTTTAAGTGCCTTCCTGAGCAGGTGATGTCCATCAGTACTGGAAACAGATGTTACTACCTCATTGGGAACAGCAGGTAGGCATAGCAAGACCTGCAAATGCAGTATGACATTACAGTTAAGCTAATGGAAGACTAAGCTGCTGCCCCAAGGCAAGGTCCTGCTCCTTCACAGCCGCTCCCTTCCCTTCCTCTGTCTCAGCTACTGATGGCACAGCTCTGGGATGAAATGATTCAGCTGGCTGATCCAATGGAAAACAGCTCTTTTCTATGTCATTTCCCCCCCTCAGCCCCCTGTGGATGGCTTAATTTTTTACTGGTTCAGACAGGTGAGCTAAACCTTCCCTGCAGCCACACTGTTACATCCAATATTGTGAAAGTAATGGGAGCAGAGGGCTGGGAGGGGGGATGGCAGTGGTGGTATATCAGTGTGGCAGTGCCATTTCAAACTTACCAGTTAAAGGTCAAGAAAGAGCACAGAGACCTTTGTCTTCTCACCCAGCAGCTCCTGGGAGTTAGAAAAGCTTCTGCTCCTTATGACTACACAGGAAATATTGCCTGAAAAGTGGGTTATTAATCAAGGGAAGCAGATTGAAGGCAACACTTCTCTCAAGGGAAAACAGATCCCAGAAGTACTGACTGGGGCCTTTGCTGCAGCAGGGCGGAGTTGTCCCTGCTTTCCCAGGCTGCAGTTCCATCCTCCACAGGGGCAGAAACTGCTTCTGTCGAGGTGATCAGCCAAAGCTCAGTTAGACGAGGGAGGATGTTTGTCACACTGTTCCTGTGCTGCTGGTTCCCAGCTTCTCCTCTTCAGTTTCCCAGTCACGAGTGTGTCAGGGGGTTTTTTTGCCTTTATGCAGAAGAGCAGCTGATGTGTGAAATTCTGATAAGCACAGAAGAAAAACACATACCTGAGTGTTACTTGAGCGTGCCACCCAACGCCTTCCCCCAAGGCACTGCTCTCACAGCCCACACTCAGCGGGAAGCATTCCAGAATTAATCCAACTAAATCCACTGCAAGCATGAAACAGGGCTTCAAGGGTCCTTTCATGTCATGTTTTTCATCCTCCTCGCCCAAATGCATTCCCAAGCCTTGTTAGCTGTCTTTGTGGTGGGACTCAGCAGAGCAGCCTTATGCACAGAGAACAGCAGGAAGCTTTGTGTCTCTTGCACACTCACACGCCTCTCCCTGCAAACCTTTTAGTTCCCAGCCCTGGACTGCACCTCTCTGAGGTCAAACTTTGCCATCTGGCTATTACCACCTGAGCACTCTCTCTTGAAAGGAAGGTGCAGGTTTTTCCTGTTGATCTCAGGAAGTGTTTATTTTTTGGCCCCATAGGAAGAAGTGTGTAGGCAAATGGATTTTCTTTGTGTGTTAACCATCAGTAAGTTTTTGTTTCTTATGTTCCAACCTACAGACAAGAAACAGAGGACTGGGTCACTCTGATATCTTCAATCTGCAGGGAGGACAAAGGAGGTGGATGCTGCCCTCAGGTGACATGTTACTGTACTTGGTTTCAGAGGAAGAAAAGGATGTTTCTGTTTTCATTAGAAAACTGTGCAAAGGAATTTTCCTGATTTTTGCCTTGCAACTTGGCTCTGGCTTTCCTTATTCAGAAATTCATTTTTCCATATAAATCCTATACCCTGGCTTTATGCATTAAGCAGGCATTGCACAGTATGTCTGTGCTAGGATTGATTTTACATTGAAGGAATCTCTTTGAAGAGTAACCCATATGGAAATCAGGAGATGATTGATATTCCACTGCAATGAACTGCACCTTTGATGCATCAGAATGAAAACTTGTGTATTATCCTTACTGTGTGTATTTTTGTTGTATTTACATGTTGTTTTACAAACCAAACCGCAACTAGTCTGTCAGTGTTATGAACCAGTGTTATGAAGCCCTGTTAGTTCAAGCTCATGCCCAAGTTCCTGCACCTTTTCAGCCAGCCAGCCTACCAGTTCAGGCTCAGCACTAAGCTACTTACATCCCTGCAGCTTCCAGTCAGCTCAAAGTGCAAGCAGGGCAAATTTACACCTGCCTGAAAAATGCCACGTAGACAACCTCCCTGAGCCATTAGAAATAAAGTTTGTACTGGTGGGATGCATTGTTGCCCTGTAGCCCATGCCTTTCAGGTGCCTGTTTCTTAGACTGCTGTTACCTTATTTCTAGAACCAAGATCTTCCACATCCAGAAGTCAGAAGCCGGCCCTCCTCTTTGCCACTATTCTTGAATTCTGTAGATCTGACCAGTTTCCCAGAAAGGCAAAGCTGCCAGAAGGTAAACAGATTAGCCATCCTTAATTGTGAGTCTGTGCCTAGGGATGACTGTGTAAGTTCATTTGTATAGTTGCTTTTTTTACATCAAAAGTTCTTCAGATCTCTAGCAATGGGTACCTGTGTGGTCTGTTCTGCTCTCTGGTGGGGTTCCTGAGTAGACCTGGATGATAATATCAGAGGGTTCCCAGGAAAGAAATATTTTTGACTAATGTCTGCATGTAAGTAAAGGCAATGGGAAATGATATTCATTGGCTGTCTAAACTGACTGACAAAGACTAGTGGGAGTGAAGCAAGCCCCTGAAGATTTGCTTTGACATGCCTTGTCATGGCAAAGGCATGTGATGATTCTCTTGGCAGCTTCTAGCCACATTCCTCCTGTTTTGTGATTGTGCTTTTCTTTGTCTTTTTCTTTCCAGGCTTAAAGGGGAGTTCAGGTACAGTTCCTCTGTGCCTTACAGATTTTCTCCTCAATATTAAAATAGAAAGGAAGGAAAGTAATGCTGCTGTTCCACAGCAATTGCAGTCCCCGTCCTCTGGTACCAGGGTGAAATAGCAGCCAAGGAATTGCTGGGTTTCTGTAGTCACAAAGCCTCGTGCAAATGGCCCAGCTAGAGGAAGCTGAATGTGGTGTGTCTTTATGAGGAGTCAACTTTTTTCTTTGCTATACAGGAGAATGGTTGCTCAGAAGACAAGAACAGACCTTATTCAGATCCTGGCCCTCAGCAGGCTCAGTGTGACTCACCAAGAGGAGTGTTTCCAAGCCTGGTGAGCAGAACAAACCAAACAGCTCTTGCCTTGTTCGGTTTGCAGAAGTTACTATTGGCCTTTATCTCACCTGGGTATCTGTGACTACAGATTATCCACCCACTTTCTCAGCACACTGAGTTGGTTTTCACTAAGAAAGTTTCCTAAATAATTACTCTGTGTTTAGCACTGAAAGTAGTCTTCTAAGAACTTGCTTGAAATACCCAGTTTGTTTGCTCTTTTGGAGGCAGATCCTCAGAGCTTCTGTGCAGCAACTGCAGCTTGTGGCAGCTCTCACAAACTTGATGAAGAAAACTCTGAAGTTGCACTGGATTTGCCTCTCCCATCACACTTCTTAGCTGTGCCAAAGTTGTTCCTAAGTGGTTTGTTTCTTCAGCCTTTGCCAGTAGCAATTGAGTCAGTGTAACTGAACTACAGAACAAGGGCTTGTTAAATTCAGGCATATCTCAGAACTGACCTTCTGTCAGCATAAATATGACTTCAAGTAATTTCACTTCCATATTTGGCAGGAATGATTTGGAAAGATAAAATGATGAATGTTATCATGTATTATTGGCTAAATGTTCTGATCTATGTTCCCTGAACAAGCACCTGCAGCAGTTTTCCTCTGCTGTGGATTACTGCCTTTGTAGCAGAGTGAAGAGGGCAGAAGGCACAACCAGGGCTCTATCAAACTAGTATGAAGTTTAAACCCATCTTTATTGACAGCTTATGCACTGGACTATGGTCTGGAGCAGCTGAGATACCAGGCAAAGGCTCTGGTCTGCTATCATAGCTAACAGGGTGGTAAATCATACGCTGCAATCACCATCCTTGTATATAGGCTGCCAGCAATATGTATGAGGTAATACAGCTAAATTTAGTGGAAAGAAATGAAAATAGTTGAAACTACATTGCAATGCCATGGCAGTCAGCAGAGCTCAGCTGGTGCACAGTACTTTATAAAGCTGCAATAATTCAATTGTGATTCTGAGCTCTGAAATACTTTGAGTTAACCCTTGGTCTGATTTTAACTAGTTCTGCTCTGGGTGCATACCAAGGGTCTCTTTGTGTCTCTTTCTTATGCATGCCTTTTCTGTCTTATTCAGTAATTCTTCTCATACTTACAATGCCTCAGAGACCATGTGTTATATGCAGCTGTTCGGGCAGAGACAGACTGACCACGAGGGTTAAAAGAGAAGGAATTTGGATTTTACCTTTCTAGCCTGAAGCAGAGGGACTAGCAGGAAGGTCATATTTCTGTTTTGGCATGTGTGAAAATAAATAACCTTGTTGTACAGAGAACAAGAAACAAAAATGTTTGTTCATTTGATAGAAATATTTCACTTGCCTCATAAGTTTAGCATCTGCTAACAGCTCCAGACCTATTCTCTGCTCAGTGACATCTAGACAACTGACTTCCTGACTAATCCCTTGTATTTACTTCCTTTTAGAAGTATGACTGCCCATTTCAAGCATCTGATGCATTTTGCTTTTTACTGGTGGTTCCCTTGTGCAAGCTCAGTAGTTGTGACTCATGCAAATGGGTCTCTCCATGTCAGTGATTCTGGTCAGGGTGGTAGAGACCCTGGAGAGGTCTGGGGACTTGTCTCCTTTTCAACCCACAGTTTGGAGATACCAAACCACATCTCACTCAGCAATTCAGCATCAGCTGTTTTGATACACAGCTCTCAATATCTGAAATACATCAAAATAAAGAGTCCTGACTTACATCACGCTGTACCTAGGCACCCTTGTTGGGATCTATTACACACAATGGAGTTTTTGAAAGAGAGGTTCCTCTGTCTAAGGGCAAGACAAAATTTTCCCTAAGGAGCTTTTAGGTAGCAATTATTCAGTTGTTTTCCAAGTATCATTTCCATCTTGTACTACAGGAAATTTTCTCCATAGTCTACTTTTCTCTAATGTGAATACATATTATGGTTCAACAGACACTTAAAGAACTTGTCTAGCTGTCCAGATGAGAAAAACTGTACACTGAGGCTGACTGCACTTCCCTGGTGGTAAGACACCTGGAGGAATGGAGATGCTGACAAACTGCTTTAGGGAAGCATACGTCTGTTGCAGTGTAACCTTCTCCTTCCCATTGCCCCTATAATCTGTGATATGCCAAGGAGAAACCCTATGCAGTTGGCAAAAGATAGCCAGTCAGTGACTGAAAGCTCAGTTTGGAATGCTGATGTGTACTGTCTGCTCTTTGAGACTTCTTAGGAATTGGAGAATCTCAAGACAATAAAATCACTTTCTCTTCTCCTTCTCCACATATGTTTACTTGTTCGATCCAAAGTCCCTAAAAAGTCACTAGGAACCTCATTCATGACTTTAGATCGTGACCACAAAGCCAGTCTTGTTGCTGCTGTAGTTTTGTTTTGCACTTCTTGAAGGACTGTTTGCAGATTTGTTCTGACTGTACTGCATGAATTGCTTTTAATGTCATTCATACCAACAAGGAAAAAAATACATTAATCATCCTTAATTTATATTCAATGCCAGTTTCTTCTCTTTACATGTAAGAAAGTAATTAGTTTAATTTACTTTACCTTGAAAACAGTAATATATTCATGGCATATTTAGCAATTATTAAAATGATCACCATGGAAACCAAAGATGTAAATGTAGAGATAAAAAACCGGTTGCATCACAAACAAGGCATAGAGAATTGCATTGGGAGGCAGCTAAATATTAATTACCATACTTTTCACTATAGTGAAGTCAACAAGGAGACATAAAAATAAATAATTTATCTTTGTGACTTAGAAAGGTAACCTTGACAGAGGGATTAACTTCTCCTTGACTTACCAAATTGCCTCAAACTTAATGTTTCAGGTATTTATGAAGACAGAATATCACTCAGGACACAAAGGGTTCAGTGTTAGATCTCCAGTCTTCTGAGTATCTTCTTGTTCATGGAGAAGCGTGAGATAATAGATTTCTCATTAGTCAGGGAAATCCCAAATTCATTCTTTACTTGATAGCAGTTAAAAGCTGCTTATAAAGGAGAAATATATTCCAATCCACTCCTAGATCTCCTACGAATTCTTGTCCTAATGTAAGGACTTTAGAACTGAATTGCAAATAGAAAATCTTTTCCATATGAGTGACCCTAAATTCATTCACATTCATAAATGAAGCATTTAAATAACAGGTTGTGATCATGCAATCAGTTGCAACTGCCTGGTTACCACAATTCATCTGTGAGACATACTAATACCAGTGACCAATTTTGTCTGTGTGCATTGAATTCCAAAAATGCAGGAAGGAGCACAAATATAGAAACCTTATTTCTAAAATAGGCTGGCTCTGAGCATACCTCATTTCAAAGAGAAATGTCTTCTCATGTTTTCTGTGAATATTTGCTGATTCTATTACTTCTCCATGTAAATTGAAAAATAAATGTTAATCTGTATAACTGAGCCTGGTAAACACAAAACCATTCTTTTAGCAGGATAAAATTCTGGGAAGAAGTGAGGAAAATCTGCTGTCATCTGATACAGATGAAAACATCAAAAAGGATGAAGAAGATTATTACCAAACTCCCAGCAATATTTTAGCTAAGGTAGTTTATAAGTTGTGAGTTCTGCTGGTTTGTTAACAGCTCCAAGGACATGGGAGACATTTAATGAGCCAAAGAGGAACTGGTAGGAGGAACCACTTGTACCTTGCAAAAGGAATAGATAGATAAAGCAATAGGTAATAAAGCTTTCACTTATACAAGAAAAAAATACACTAGACTCATTCAAAGGACCTTTCTGGTAGAAAGTGGCATTTTGACAAAAACATTGCTGATTTTGTTGAAATTCCCCAAATTGACTGTTTCATTGTAAATGGCTTTTGACTATTGTATAACAGGGTGGGTTTTTTTCTGAAAGTGAAAACTTCACTTTGAGAGTGTTACAGTACATTAGGTTTATATATTTTAAAATGTGGTTCTGTTGAAGCATCAGTAAGTTGCATAAAATGAAGCAGTGCTTTTAAAACACTGTGGTACATTTTTGTATCTACATTTCACTGTGAAACAAGGGAGCAGGAGAAATCATACTGGCAATTTTAAACAAATTTTGACACCTAATTTGGAAGGCTGATTCCTCTAGGATTCCCATGTAGTTAGTGGTCAGGAGAAGCTAAGTGGTCAGTTTTCTGCAGAAGTCACAGAGTCTCTACCAAGACTGTACGTCTGACTGAAGAACATTAACAGTATGATTTTGTTATATAATCTGAGTGCTCTAAGTTAAGCACACTCAAAGTTCAAGTCTCTTTTTTCAGCCTGCTTAGATTAAAATGTAAGAAATTTTTTTTGTGGTAGTATTTTAGAATATAGCTGGTTATAATGCAGTCTGACAGTGTTAATAGTACCAGCATTAACTTTTAACTTTAAAACGCCTTTTTATCTCCAAGTTTCTGGGAATTGACTTATCTGGGGAAAGCTAAGCTATGTTTAAACAACATGAACACTGAACAAAAGTAAATTAAGGTTTGGGTTTTTTTCTGTAGGCAGGGCAATGATATTAATGTCTTATGTTGTTATGTGTTTCTGACAGTGCAATGCTGAAGTGTTAAAGCCTGACCCTATAGCTGGGACTGATGGCCCTGTGCAAGAGAAACCAGTGCAAAACAACCCAGTAAAGGAGAACATTTATATGTCAATGAAATCACTGTAAGTAACAACTTCATTAAGGTTTGCAAATTAAAAGTGACACAGTAGTACAGATAGAGCTGACATCTGTGGTATTCAGATAGCAAAACCTAAAGACTGTATCTTGTTTGAGTCCTTCTTTGGTCTTGGTTCAGAAAGTTCAGAACTTGGGGGAGTACTGGAGTCAAATTCAAACTCATCAACATGAAATTTAAGCTCATATTGCAAACTCATGCATTTAGACAGGCTCTGACTATAGGATGCAGCACTTTTTGTTGACTCATACTTTTTATAGGTTTTCATGACACAACAGTCCAGGACCTTACTGAGACACTGCAGCCAAATTCCAACAGCCTTTCAGACAGGTACTCTCCAAGGAGGCAGCATTATCTAGTGGTTTAAAGGGAAAGGTAGAGATGGGGCATTAGCTCCTTACTTTTCCATTAAGAGGTTATGGGAGTTAGGTTCTCTCTTCCCTCCCATTTTCCCATCCATAGAAGGGATTTGATGTCGTGTATTTTGAAGCTACAGTGTTTGGCACGTTACAAAAAAAAGACCTGAACTTGTGTCACAGTTGTAGTGCCACAAGGAAACTTTACAACCCCCCCAATATAGCACTGAATACTGAAGAGAAGTGTGCCTATAGGGTAAAGCCACAGCTCTCGAGCCAGAGGGCTGGTCAGTAGCTGTTGGCTATGGCCTGCCATCTACAGACAGTCAGGTCTTATGCCACATTATGGGAGGAAATTGGAAATGCAGACCCACTAACCACTTTATTCCAATAGATTTATTTGAGCTCGTTTGTGTCTTTGGGAGCCCCCCTGGGAATTACTATAAAAACTTCATAAGGTTATGTCATCTGAGTTAAAATATACCAAGATAAGCTTTTGCTACTATCCTCAGTCGTGTTTGGGGCATGGTGTGGAGTCAGTTCCATGCATTATAAGGCTCACCAAATAAAGCTAAAATAAGTTCAAGCGTGTCTGAGTTATATCTCCCAGGGGACAGCTTTACATCCCTGCAGAACTCAGGATAGCCAAGGCCAGCAATCTCTACTCAGTTTCTTTGTCAAGGCATGCTGTAAGCTGGAATGTTTTCAGACTTAATAAATAGTTTTTACATACTGAAAACGTTTATTCTGAGATTTATGGTCCATTTTTAGAAGGACTGTTTATTTTACTTAGCTTTAATTTTGTCCTCTGCATATTCTACCAGAACTTGTTATTCTTTGCTTCACTGATGGCTGTTTGACCCAGCTTCAAACACAGTAAGAGTGCCTGGAATTGTCAAACCACTTAATTTTTTATCATCATTTCTCTTTAGTAAGTTGCTGGATGAGAGATGCCAGCTCACGTGCAGATGTGATGGGCTCCCATCTCCTCCCAAATGCCAGGGCAACACTGCATGTCCAAGATACATGGAAGCAAACAGAGACATAAAATTCCCAGAAAGCAGCACCAGCCCTCAGTCAACCCTCCAGAGAAGACAAAATTCATTACCACTTTCAGTGGTTCAGTTGTCTATACTGCTCAGGTAAGTGTCTTCTCCATTTTGTTGAAGAGAAGACAAACGTGTTCATGGGTTTCAGCTGAGGTGCTGGTAGAGTGTGTGAAGCCTGTCAGCATTCAAGAGGCATCTGGATGATGCTCTTAGTCATATCATCTAGTTTTATGTAGTCTGCAAGGAGTAGGGAGTTGAACTCAATAATCCTTATGGGTCCCTTCCAACTTGAGATATTTTATGATTCTATGGTCTCTGGTGTTTTCTTTCCCAGTCAAGTTACAGATGAGACCCAGCTGCAGAAATTGGATATTTTCGTACCCCTGGCTGATATTAACAGTTACCTAAAACTTACTGAAGCAGCAGGACGAATATGGTAAGTGTGGATGTCTTGTGACAGTGCCTGTCAGATATCAATAAGTGACAGTCAGCTACAGAAGTGTACAACTCCAGACATCCATGTAGAGTATGGCAGTGCAGAACAGGACAGTAATGGATCTCTGATCCTTGCAGTTATATAATAGATAAAACAGATGATAACAGTTTTAATTTCTTCCTCTTGGGATGATGTCAGAAATCATCTCAATCAAGCATCAGGCCAAAACATCTACAGTAAGTCTATGCCACTGCTTTTGGACTGGAATCCCCAGCTTTGGTGACCTTGGCAGCACCAGTCTTGCTTGTTATCATGCTGCAATGTCATTGTCATGCTCTTTCAGGAGAACACACTTTGGATGGATGAAGCAGCTTAGTTTCAGCTGGAACCAGATCAGAAAGTTGCAAAGTCACTCCATCTGTGCGTTATTTTCAGAGTTATTCAGTTATTACCTGAAGGGAATGTCTTTAAGCCCTTGCCATCTGAGGGGTAGTTTTCCAGAGGGCAGTACCATAAATGTAACCCTGTTGAGCCATTGCCATCTGTGAGCAGTGCCTGGATATCCTGAATGTTTCCCTTATTGCTGCCCTCCATAGCGTTTCACACTGGACTGGTCCTCATAGACTGGGGTGTTTGTTTAACCACGGAGACCATGTAGTGGCTGTGAATGACCTGCAACCCCAGGGTGTGGAAGAGGCTTACTTCTTCATCAGCAGGTCCACAAGAAAGGAGGTAAGCTTGACTAACCTGAAGCTGATCGTAAAATGTAGGAAGCCAAATGAGAAAGCAATTTCCTTTTTGCAATTCAAGAGGCTCTATTCAAAGCAGTTTACTCTGATTTAAGTATGACATGAGTGATTTCAGTACCAAGCAGCTCCTCACCATCATTCTGATGTAGCATCTCTTATTCCTGGGCTATGTGGAGAATGGTTTTAGGTATTGAGGAGAGAGCCCTAGACTCCTACCTCCTATTGCTTATCAAGTGCTGCACATCTTGCGTGTCACCATGTGTTTTAAAGAAAGTGGGAGATTTCTAAGAGGTTCCTTAACTCTGCATGTGTTTCTGAGAGATGAACTCCTATCTTAGTGTACAGGCTCATGACCCATACCTGAACACATTCATATCTGAATTTTGCTTAGAATGTCGAGGTTATTAGATGCTGTTGCCATCTAAAGAAAAGAAAGCCAGTCTCAGCAGGGAAAAAAAATTATTCATCTCTCTTACTAAGGAATTTCTGTTTAGCTAGTTAAAATACAAGTCAGATAGTTGCACAAATGTTGATTTGATATAACAAGCTATAAAAATGTCTTTTTTTTTCTTTTTTAAGGTGAAACTTACAGTATGTAGGATTCCACATTCAGATATCTTCCATGCTAAAGGTTGCTCATGTTCCTGAAAAAAAAGACCTCAATGATTAAGTAAGTGCCAAAGCTCAAAGGAAAAGATCAGGGAGAGGAATGTGATACATGATGTACGGAGGTAATCTTTATCTTCTTGAGCTTCCAGGCATCTTTTGTTGCTGAAGTACAAAGAATAGAGGATGTCGATTTCATTTTTTGTCCTAATAACTTATTTTGAGGCATGAATGGCATGTATTTGGCTTATATTTCATGTTGACCTGTGTTTCTACTACATGATAAAAAAAATGAGGGTCAAATAATTTACGTGACCTTTGCACTGTGTATACTTTGCATTTCAGCAGAAAGTACTGGTTCGTGCCTCTGCTCACATCTCTACACTGATTTTTACTGAACTCCTAGTCAGGAGTGTGCAAACACAGGACATTTGGGACAAAGCCATGTCTTTTCTAAATTCCCCCTAGCCACAGAAAGGCACAAGGAAGCTGAGAGCTGTAGTGTTGGAGGGAAGGCTGGTAAATAGAGTGTTGTGTAGTAATTCATTGGGGCCTCCTTTTGTGTTATGCCACTCTTATGCTACAGCCACAAAAATACATTCAAGGGATGACAGGAAAAAGAGCTGGTTAGAGAAAAAGAATGTGTCTGGAACACCTGTAGGTTCACTGACATCCAAAATAAGCCCTGAGTGAATAAAGATTAATGGATTTGGGAGAGAGAAAGGCTGGCCTGCTCTGTGAAAGTGTTGCTTGTAAAGACAGCCGGGAAAACCAGAGAGAGAAATGATGTTTCCAAAGGTGTGTGCTCTCAGCCCAATGCAAACAGAGTTCACTGAAAAATGTCTTGATGCTAACTGATACTACCACAGGGATGTCAGTGGCACCACAGATTCCAGAGCAAGTATTCATTCATTTTCCAGGCAAGGATATTTTCTGTAAATATTTATTTGTGGATATGTCTTCCTTCCATTGCTACCATAGAAACAAGACTGATTTTCAGCTAATATCACACCAAAAGGAACTTGATAAGGAACTGCCTGCAGGGGTGCCTTTACTGAATGCCAAAAGGGAGCTTTGTCCTGTCCTACAGTGACCTCTGTTGCTTACAGAACCGTGGTGTGACATGATACCTGTGCTTGTATGAATACATGCACTTTGATATATACATGTTTGTGTGCATGGGGCTGTATTTACACATATATATATCTGTAAAATAGATTGTGTTGATAAGCAATGGCATGGCAACAAACAGAATCACTGGTTTTGAGTACAGATAATTTTATCTTGCCAGATACAACCAAAATAACTACTGGGTTTAGAGGCACAGGATTATTGAAATTAAGAGATTTATATAAGCTTCGATTAAGGTGGATTTGGCTCAAAGGGGGTATTTGTCCAGCTTCCAATTGAATTAGGCCAAGTCAGCTACTACAGTAAGAAACTACATACACTAAAAATCATCACTGGTGCTATTTACTCCAGTAGTAAATTTGACAAATATGCTTTGTATATCCAGTCTGGACTTTTAAAAAAATAATTTAAAAAATTTATTAAGATGAAAACAGTGTCAAGTAACTCAAAACGAGCAAACACAAACGTGTATACAATCTATTCAGACTCAGCTCCTGTTCAAAAGATTAATTTCCGGACTGAATGTTTTCACAGCCTGTCTCTTCTGCTTTTGAGATAAGAGTGTTTGGGACACGCTTGTGTCTCAAGGTGGAAAAGGATCACATTTTGATATTTCTGTTTCAGTGGTGTTCAAAGGCCTGTTTGTGCTGAATTCTGCATAAAGACAGAGGGAAACCCCAGTTCTGGAACTACAGAGGCTGAAAATGGAAGAAGAGACATTGCTTGGGATCTCTTCTCCAAAGCTGCCATGGGACTCCTTTGCTCTGCACTGCTGCTTTGAGCACAGCAAATCCATTTTTGCCTAAGAAGTCTCGGAGGGATGGGATGGCTGGTTATCACTGTGCAGCTCTGTAACTGTGTCAGTCTGCTAGGACAGTCCTCATGGCCTGAACCCTAAAATTACAGATCATGTAGTTCAAGAGTATCCTCCAAGGATGTCATCCTCAGTCTTTCCTGGCCAAGGTTTGCCTAGGATCTCCTGAACTGTAGAAAGGTACGAACCTTCCCATGCTATTCCAAGACTCATCTCTCTGGAAAATTAGGAAGCTTTTTGTACTATTTATACTAGCCTTTTTTTTTTTCAGAAAATTACCCTGATTTTTTTTCTTGCCCTATTTTCAGTGGGCATGGAGAATATTTGGATTTCCACTGTCTCCAGAGAAATCTTCATTGTGGAAGGTGTTCTTTTCTGCCTGTTCTCCCTACTCTTTTTCTTAGCCCAAATATCCTGCATTCTTTCATCATATTTTCAAACAGTTCCTCTAAGTGGTCATATGTCACTGAACTGTGAGACAAATATCTTGTGTTCCAGTTATGGATGAACAAAGGAGGTGAGAAATTGAAATTCAAAGAATTTCTTCAAAAAGAAATTCAAAGCCATGAAGCAATTTCCTAGAGCTTCATAGGGAAACATTTCCAAAAAGAGGTGAACTAGAGAAGAAGCTCCCACGTGGTGGTGGGAGAAGAGCCCCCTGCATGGAACGTGCAAAGGACATTGCTGCTGAAGCACTTGAGCCCTCGTAGCCATGGAAGAATGTTACTTTTGGAGAAAAGTAGGATTTGGGTAGATATATCATGCACAGAATAATTCCAGAATAATTCAGAAAACTGGGGGGATTACTTCTGTACTTCAGTAAACAGTTACTGATGTGTTACTCCAAAACTGATCATTATGTCAGCTTGCACAATGCTAAATGCAGATAATTAATGTCATATATTGGCTGATTCATAACACTCACAGAGATACAATATGGAAATGACATCAGTATAGTAAATTCTGGTAGGGTGTGTGAAGCTGTCTGCCCACATATGATAAATAAATGTGTTAACACTTTACACATTGTATTCAGCAAAATGCTTGACTTTCTCCTAACACAGCCGCTCCTTTTCCTCCAAAGATTACCTGTAACTTCTCAGTAACCTGCAGCTGAGTCACCAAACAGCCCTCTTTAAAAAAGCTACCCATAAAAAATCTCAACCTCATTCTGAAACACTTTTTTCCAATGTGAAAATTTTATCTATCTACCAATGAGCAAATTCTGCTAAATCTCAGGGCTTCTTCTAGAATCAACAGCAAAGGGAAATGCTTCCATGCATGGTATTACCCAGTGTTCCACTTTAGTCCTGACAGACCTGAAGGGAATGTCTTTAAAGCCATACCATCTGAGGGGTAACTGGTCATTTTTTAGATCACTTATAGTTATTTGAAATGTGGTATGTAAGCACACCCTCCTAAAGAAATAGGTGCTATGGTAGCTTCTTGTTGTGGCATGTTCTGTGGTGTCAAAATCTTTTCTTAGCTGGTTCGCAGGCAAGTTTTGGGCTATGAAGGGTTCCTGACACTGATAATTAATTGGCATGAAATGAAATTCAGTGAATCCACAGATTAAAAAGTGGCAATTGTCCAGGAGAAAAGCAAGTCCTGGAACAGAGAGAAAGCAATGGTAAGAGAAGTCTCCATATTAGTGTGAGGTCACTGAAGTTAAGAAAAATAAAAAGCCCATTGAACAGGACACACAAACCAGCCCACACAACACCCACACCTCCTCTCAAGAGCAACACTATCAAGAACTGGGGCTGGAGTCATACACTGATCAAGAGAGCACAAGTCCTGCAAGAGAAGGAGTTCAGCCAAGAAAGTAATCTGTGCTGTTTGTGTCCACTCTGAACTGAGCAAGAGAAAAGCTCTGCATAATGCTGGCTTATTTGAAGTCCCTCCAGCCTGGGGGTTTGAAGTGGTATCTATATATCTAATAGGGATATCTAAATAAATACCTATGTATTTCATAGGGGTACCTAAGTAACAGCTAGACATGCTTCAGTGTGGCTGGAATTTCTGCAAATGGAGTCAAAGGGGAGTGGCTGCAATAAAGGAGAGTGATGTCACCCTGCACACTGAGGAGAGAGCAGATCAGTGGTGAGCTGGGGACACCAGGTGCTTAATCTCTGTTTTGCTTCAAATTTTCTGGTGACTTTGGGAAAGTCATTTCCTCACACACACTCAGTAAAATTCAAGAAGTAATTTCAGACACATTTACAGCATGCTACCTCTTACCATGAACGTGACCTTCAGCATCACTCCATCATGAGGGAACACTGGGTGATGTTCCCACTCCCCTGCAAGGAACTGGTTCACCCTGTCTGTATACTGCTTATGGAGAGCTGCACCCAGCAGGGTCTATGGGAATCTCAGCCAAATGGATTCATCCAGTACTTCAGGCCCATTAGGGGACATACTAGTATTTACAAGGGTTCTTCCTTGTTCGTGCTCCCTTTGTCAGGGCAGGGGCTGGAGAGTGTACTGAACCCTCAGCAGGAAGCCTTAACCACAGCACTGTCTACCTTTGGGTCTGTGCAGCTGACAAGGTAATCTGACATGCTTTAAGAGCTTTTTTGGTTTGTTTCCCAGGGATGAGCAGTAGTTCCATGTACGTGCCTCGCTGTAGCCAGCACTTCCCTTCTGCAGGCTGGCCAGCAAGTCACTGCAGGGAACTTGGACCATGATAGGCAGTTCCTAGAAATTCCACTGGAATTTCAAGTGTTGCCTTTGGCCCTTTATAACTTTCTAATTTATTGCATCCTTTAAAGAAGCTGAGAGGTCAGCCAAGGTTGATACAAATCTTTCATTCAGCAAAAGCACCTCAAGAGAAGCCACATCTCAGCACTGCCATAGCAGAGGATTCTCAGCAACCAGGAGTCCTTTGCTTGCTGCTGAGCTGCTTAGTGACTCTGCCATCCCAATTTCATCTTACTGCAGGACCAGCAGTTTGCGGGGCACCAAAACACTGTGGTGGCAGCAGGACTGGACTTGTTCAGCTTTCCATCCTGGGGTGCCTGGGTCGATCTCTGCCTCAGAACTTGATTTTTTTATAACCCAGCAGTGGAGGGTGAAGTTAAGCAGTTGGTGGGAGCACTAAGACCATGGGTGTCAGTGGTGGTAATCCTGTATTATAAAATGCTAAATATTTGTGATGTCCATCATTATGAATGTCACTGAGCTACATCCATATTTTTTCTGCCTCTGTAAGTTTTCCCAAGAAATCTGTCTTTGTCTGTGTCTATAAAACACAGCATAAAGCCATGGTTTTTGCCTCAGGGGCTGTTGGAAGGATACTACCTCCACCAGTGATGAAGGATAAGCCAATATTTTTGAGTAGTTGCTCCTCAGCAGCCCCTACTGATTGGTCACATATTCCACACCAGGACTCATTTTGCCAAAATAATCTCATTTACATGCTAAATGTTCTTAAACTGATTAGATGCCTGACATAAAGTCTGTCCCTTTCCCTCTGATATCCTCGTCTTCTATTTTATTCAATGTCCCAAGTCATTATTTACAGATGTCATTTTGCTTCCAAACAAATGTTCCAATTTCTAAGAATAAAAGTTTCTGAGAAATCCCCAGTACTGGAAAGGTAGCTGGGGGAGAGTATAGAGAGGAAGGAAAATTCAGTCATGAGGAATAACTCATGGCCCTAAGGGCACCAATAGTCCACAGCAGCCCTACCTAGCCCACTCCAGGTGACCCCTATGGCCCAGGACACCATTTCTGCCCACGCAGGGCTGTCAGTCCCTGCCCCAGCAGTTCTGTGGGATGTTGCTCTCCCCTGCCTCGCTATGGGTCCCACACTCTCCCTGCAGAACAGCTGGGGGAAATGAGCTGGGCTGGGAGTGACCATGAAGGTGTCAGAGAAAAACCAGGCTCCTGCTGTGCTGCAGAGCTCAGTTCCTCAGATGGTCGCTGGGTAGCAGCACAAAGAACCGAATTCCAGCTTCACCTCCCTTATTCAGGCAATAGATGTGACCAAGAGCAGGGCAGAGAGCCAAGCACATAACATGGCCTCAGTAACAAGTGAAATCCAGCCTGCCTTTCTCTGATCAGGGAAGTCCTGCTGAGATAAATGCTCTGATCCATCTCTCCTCTGAAACAGAAGCTGAAAAGTGGGTCAGATCCTGCTGCTGGCAGCACTGCATTTCGGGAGTTCTCTGCTAGGAGCTGACAGACGACCAGAGTGGTCAGAAAAAATGTGCTTCTCACAACAGAGTTCACTGCAATCACTGTCTCTGCAGGGAGGAAGGTGCTGTGCAGCCAGGAAGGTGGGAGGCAGTGGGAGTCAGCACATGTAGAACCTCTCGGCCAGCCCTGGTCCTGCTGAACTCAGCTCCAAAGTCACCCTTGCTCACATCTGTGTCCTCGTGTCACCTTTTCCTCAGGTGCACTGCTGGTATCTTCCCCTGAGATGAGGAACTTTTTTCCTCTTCCACTCTTAACAACCAAAACAACATATAGAAGCAAAGGTGAGGAAGTTTAACTTAAATGCCAAATGGGAAAGCTTAGATGTTTTTGAAACAGTTTGGTTTATGTAAGAACATACTGGAAACTGGCACAAACAAGGCCCTATCTACTCTGAGATACCAGAGCAGATGTGACAGAGTGGAAAAGCCTCTTCCCTGCCAAAGTATTTGCTGGAGATTTGATAACAAGGTGCCATTGTACAGCACTGGGTAAAGGTCCGGACTAGAAAGGAGAAAGAGAGGAGGCCTCCAGGCTGTGCAGGACTCTGCTTTTGCAGGCTGCAGCTCCTGCACCAACCTCCTGCCCACAGACAGCAGGTAGAGTGGGTTCACTTCAGTAAAAAGGCAGCAGTCAGCTCTCCTGTGTTGTTTTTCTTATCTGCAAACAGTGACAGACTGTCTCATCCCTTCATTTCTGTTAGAGGGCTATAGGCTCCTTCTAGCTTTGCTCTGCAGTGCTTGGGAAAGCATTAAACTCAGCAGTCCAAATGCACATTTATAATCTGAACCAAGATGTGAAACTTCAGTATAAGAGGTCCAATTTTTAATATTGGTACTAACAAACTTTCAATGATTCCTGTGCATCTCTTTCACCCGTCATATTTTCCCCTAGGTACTATGTGTTTTACAAATATTAACACCGAATGTTTTGCAAACACTGTTGGTCTGGAAAGGTGGCTATTGAATGAAATTTCAAATAGCATCCTTTCACTATAAATCCTAAACACATAAAGCAGCCTGTGCCCAGTCCTCAAAAGTAATGTTCTTACCTGTTTTGGTTCTGAAATGAGCAGCAGCAGGTTTTCTGTAGCTAAGGGAGAATGGGAAAGTCTGGGCTGCATTCTCTTCCTCTCAAAATTCACCTGCTTTTTGCCCCCTACCAAAGAAAAGTCAAAAAAATTATTCAGGCACAGAAAACACATCAAGGCAATGACTGCACCTATACCCTGACAAGGTAACAAGAATCCCATATAATACCAATAAGCAGTCTTCAAATTCAAAATACACCCCAGTCAAAATCAATCCCTAATTGCATGAAGGGTGTCTGAAATCACACTATTTTGCAAAGAAAAAACTTAGATGGCAATTTATCTTAATAGCCTTTACTAAGGACATATGAGCGGACATATATGATCAAATTAGAGAAATGCTTTAACCACCCCAATGGCATCTCAGTTCCTTTCTCCACTCCAAGTTGCTATGAGTTATTTCACATCAAGGTTTAAAGAGACACCAGCACCTTGAAGCTCCCTTTAACTGCCCACATGCTTTTATTCTGCAATGCTTCACACTTGCCTTCCCAGGAGCCTCCTCAGTGGCAGCCACGGGTTGTGGGTGCTCTCATTTATCACAGCCAGCCTGAATCAGCACAGCCAGGGAGCTGCTCTCCTCATCTCCCCTCTCCCCTCCTGCTACCCTTTTCAAACAGAGTTGCTTTTAGCTCATTTATCTGCCTATTGGGGCGATATGTAATCAGAGCAGGAGTCCTGATGGGAAATACAAAGTGATTCTTTAGAGTGGTTGGCTTTGAAAACTGTTCTGGGCACTGATCAAGCAAGTGTTACAGCTGCCCCTTTCATTTGCTTTGCCTTCTGCCCCGAGTCTGCCAGCACTAGACAAACTGGAAACGCATTTGGAATGTTCACAGGCCCATCTTGCTTTAGTAAAACCTGGTACTATTCATGTCTGTATGTGAGACATTTGATGCGAGGTTAAAGACATAGACTGACTCATCCACCCCACTGTCCAGGGAACCCTGGTCTAGTCTTTCTGTAACACCACAGAGATCAAAAGTTCCCATCTACTGACTGTGAAAAGGTGGTACCTTTGCTGTAGTCAGAATGTCCACTCTAAACCAAAATAACAAATGCTTTCATTCCTGCATCTCTAATGCCAGCATTGCTCTAAGAATGAAAAGAACATTCACTCCTTTGCCAGGAAAAGTGGAGCCCTAAGTCCTCACTCATGACACCTGCACAATAACACTGACATTGGGTTTGTCCCAGGTTTGCACTCCACGAAGGACTTCATGTGCTGAGGTCAGAGGGATGTCCCTTGGAACCACCAAAACAAAGGAAAAGGTCCTGTCACATATCTTCCCTCAAAATTCATGCTAGTTATATTCAGTTTTCCACATCTGCTTACATGTCCTCTTAGGCAATCAATCTAATCCTGTTATTAATCTTCTTCCTTTACAATAAAGAGAACAAAAATAATTTATTCCTGAGTTTGGATTCTGAAAAGACTTTTTTCCACACAAGAGAGGCCAAGTAACTGGGTAACATGGAGATGTCCCAACATGAAGGCAGATGAAATGCTGCAGAATTCATCTACCCACAAAAAACAGCCCGTGGAAGTGCAAATACAAACCAGAAAAAGGGAGGAATGAAAGCATCCAGCAGTCGATGCAGGAATACCTACAGCAGAGCAGGCAACTGGAACCAGACCCCAGCACTAAAGCCATTCTGCTGTGCTGACTGAAGTGAGGCCCATCACCATCTGTTCCACATCAGGGCAGGAGGGACTGGGTCAGTCCAGCAGATGCCAATGTCAGTGTCTTCCAAGATACACAGTTCTGTGGTTAGTTTCAGAAATGAGTTTGCTTTTAGAAGAAAAAGGCCCAACCCTTCATTCTGGGCAACAGGGTAGAAACTGATAGCAGGAGGTAAAGAGCCACAGACAAGCAACAGGTGCCTCACACTGAAAGCCAGATTGTTTTAGCTCTGTGTTACCCACTGGCACAAACTAATGGAACTGCAAATCAGCCTTTTGTGGGCCCACACACATACCTGTGTTAACCCTAGAACTGTTCAAGACCAGGCTGGACAAAGCTCTGAGCAACCTTGACTAGTGAAGTTGTTTTTGAAAAAACACTATGGAAGCAAAAAGATGTTATAGTTGTGACTAATTGGGGTGCTTATTCCAACCCCTTCTACTTGGTGCAAAAATTAGTCAGGAAAAATACCTTGAAGGCCAAAAACCCATGCATAATTCCTTAAAACTTCAAATTTTAGAAGCAAATTGCCTGACAAACAGAATCCCCAAATTTGCTCTGATTTATAGAAGGCATTAATTCAGGCTTGATCTTTGCAAGACTCATAAAACATACTTATCCACGCACCTCAAAAAAGCAGTGGAAGCCTAGGAATAAGCACTCCCATCCAAGAGAGTTACCAGGTCTTTTGATAGCTAGCTAGCATCATGCATGATACAAAACAAAAACCTTCAGAGTCCTTTAACCACTTAATTTAAAATGAAGCATTTAACAATACCATATGTCAGTGAAATATTGATTCACAATTCTTTCAGAATCTTTTTTCCACTAGTTTCTCACAGTTATTTCTCCCCTAAGAGAGAAATAAAATAAGTGACTTCACGTTACAGAGCTTGTCACGCAAAGACAAGGATCTGTATATACTTACACTGATCTTTGAAAAGAAATGCTTTCATGAGAAAAAGTGGCATTGAAGATTTCAGACAAGCTACTCTGAAGGGCTGGAGGATGATTCTTTACATGTGATTCAATCCTGGAAGTTTGGAACAGTTTTTATTTTACTGCTTAAAATTTTACTAGTGTGCCTGCATGCAAACACATTCTTCAGCGTCATAAATATCAAGAATATACAGAAAAAGCAGCACTGATAATCCAGTAGGATTTAGGGGAAAAAAGCAAAGTGAGGTTTACCTTTCAGCTGCCAGTACTAGTATTTGCCTTTCTTGTTCTTCCAGCATTCAAGTGACCAAGCTGTATATATACAGCTCTGCAAACCCAAATGGGGTCTACACAGTGAAGAACCACCTCTGTGCTTTGACCACATGCTGAGAACTGGCACTCCCAGGGCACAAGAGCAACCTTAGACAAACAACAAACAGCACACTCAAAGATACTGCTGACAGGTTGCTTAGGTTAGCAGCTATGGTACTGAAGAGAAATGCACTTTGGTCAGAAAGAACACACACGCATCATGTATATTCTTTATTTTAAAAAAGATGATTAAAAAAGCAGAAAATCTTGAGTGGAATGTAGGTAGCAATGTCTTTCATAAAAATCATTTTCTGAAGTACATATGCTGCAAGAGCCTGAGTCAATCCTCTCTCACAAGGCAAGTTTTGTTTACCAGATTTAAATCACAATAGCAAGTTCTGCCTCATGAAACAAGTTTCTCTGAAGCCTGAGTTGACAGCATGTGACACAAGCTTAGTATTGTCTCTTTTATTACAATAACTTATTTTCAGATATTATTAACCTGGAGAATGGTTCATCCCCAGCATTACATATTGGCACATCTCCATAATTTGAGGAAAACTAAGAACAGGGGGAAAAGGACTAAGATAAAAATAACCTGAAATATGCACTTACAAAACATTCAAGTTACACTGGAAGGGGGTGGAAAGTAGTAGATACACAAGAAAGCAAGGTGCCTTTTTTTTTTCTTTTCCCAAATCCAGCTTTCCTCAGAGAATGGTAGTTTAGTCCTCCCTCAAGAAAGCTCCATGAGAAAAGAAGATAAATAAAACTCACAGGAACTCACAATTCCCATTCCAGCCCACCTCCTTCGAACTACACATTCTTCCTTATATTTATTTATGCCCACTGCCCTCAATCATCCAGTCTCTAAAATGCTTTTCCAACAAGCTTCTGGATCTCCAGTCACCAATGTTTACTGTGGGGATGATTTTCTGTGGCTTCAACCATTGAACAAAACGCTTCATTTCCAGGTAACTGCTGTGTTCACTGTAAGGAATCCCTGAAATGAAAGAAATCACAGCAATCTGTCAGTCTACTTACCTTCTTGCAAAAGCACTTTTGCAAGCCTTCCAGCTAAGAAATACTTTTCTCTAAAGTTTTTTTTAAATTCCTATTTGGGATCTAAAGTTTATAGCTAAGGTAAAACAAACCCCCCCCAATTCTCCTTCTAGGAAAATTACCTTGCATTAAGTCACCAAGTCATTCATCAGTGCAAACTGAGCATCATCAACTACCTGGTTAAATGAATGTTAAAGAGATTCACCTCCACCCACCAATAAGAACTGAGAGAAAGACCCAGGCTCTCAGAAACAACTAAAACATGGAATAAAATCTTGGCTCTGGAGCTGCACTGCCACCAGCATCAGTCAGGCCAAGACACCATTCCTGAAGTCTCTACGCGTATCAGGTGAAATCCTTTATCTGCAGGAGGAGGAGAGGTGCAAAATGTATGTAAAAGTCTGCATTTATGGTGTTCTTGATCACTCAGCTCACAGATCTCTCCTGGAGAGACCTGTTCAGCTTCTCAATGAGTTACTAGAAAAAGCAATGGTTACAAAAAACAGTAGGAGTTTCCAGAATAAACAATATGAAAAGCATCCAAACAAAGTTAAATGCACTGCATCTTTGCCACTCATACCATATATGGTGATCTTTCCCCTTGTCTGAGGTTTGATATCCACCAGAGAAAAGCATGAATCAGAGTAGGTCCACCCAGTAGGTTTGAAAGCCAAAACCTGATCAAAATTCTCAGAGAACTTATTCAAGTGATCTTGCAAGCTCTGTGAAAAAAATACAGCATATACTTAATCCCATTAAATAACTCATTAGACTAAAGTTTGGAGATTTCATGACAGAGACTTTAGACTACATTTTATTATCATGTATTGATACTATCTTTTTAATTTTAAATATCCTCTGCCTTGAAATTATTAAGTATAAATATCTACATTTGTAAAACAGCTTGTCCCTTAGGATCTCAATTGCTTTATGTGAACCAAGCACATATAGACAGCTATGCATTACAGGTCAGAACACATAAGGTACAATCACACCTTCTTATAAATCTTGCTCCCCAAGTCACTCACTTCCTCCTCAAAGCTGGAGGCCAGCACTCTTGCAGCCGAGTGGAGACAGAACATGATGCTTCAGTGCAAAATCATCTAGTTAATTTGAAGTGCCACTGAGATCCCAACACCTACTTATGCCCAGAAGCACCCAGAGTTAATTAAGCTACCCAAAAAAATCACAGCAAGCCAGTGCATGACTAAACCATGTTTTACCACTTCACTACTCATGATAGGAAGGAAACCACCTCTCATCTTTTCACTCTAAAAAAAATTAACTTGAAAAAGTTTCCAAGTATAAGGAAGGTACAATCCTATTCCTGGATAAAGTGAAGTATGTATGACTTCAATTTAAAAATAGAAAATCAATTTCCTGTGTCCTCTAGGAAATCTTGAAGGCAGATTCTCAATTTGAAAGTCCTGCAAGGTTACAGACTTCAAAATCAAGAAGAGGATTACAAAATAAACACTGATTAAAACAGAAGGGAAGAGGGGAATAGATGGGCTGTGACAGAACACTAACCAATGTGTCAGACACTTGAAAACTATAAAGAAGGGCAGCAGAAAGCTGCCTGTGACACTGCAACATGTAAAAACACCTTCAGTACAATGTACAGCAGCAACACACAGAATCCATCAAACAGGGCACAGAAAAGAATAACAGAGAAACCCTATCAGAGCACACATTTCATTCAGCAACAGGAATTATGGCTTGCTGCCATAACTCTTAATGCACTGCAAATGTTCAGTCCTCAGTTGATTAAAGGTGTAACTGTAGCAGTCTAATTCTCCTTCACACTTCATTTTGGGAAGATTAACATAGCTTAAGGTAATTATTCACATATTTGCTCCCTTTGCTCTAACAAAATCTAAATATAGTACTTCAAATTCAATGATTATTATATTAAGCAATTCTAATCTGCTTTCAAATTTTGTCATAAATCAACTGTGCAACATTCATATTAAGGATGGAATTTCAATGTTATAAAAAAACTACTTGTGCATTTAGATCACAGGGCTCTTCTGAAAGTCTCACCTCAATGCTACTACAGGATACTGCAGAGCTAGGCAACATCAAAGAGGTTCACAGACCCACAGAGAGCAGTTCTCTTGAAATTTTCCACTGCATATTCCTGTGGCAGAAGCCTCAATTTCTGACTGTTACAAAAAATTGTTTGTTGCAAAAGAACTGTGTGTGCATTTTGGAAAAGATGGCCTCTTTTCCCAAAACAAATTACTACAGTGTTTATGCATAACAACTCCACCTCAAATACACATTCCAATTTCTTCTTTTATTGCTTCAGCCAACACTGTTCTAAACCTTCATCCTTTTAAAATGGAAAATGTATTTCATTGCTAAATCAACCTCCTTCAATCACCATGACAGCCTGTTATCTACAGTGTCGCTAAAGCCAGCAATATACACAAACAGATTCCATAAGGTAGGGAAAGACTCAACCGTGATTAAATATTTAATTTACCATCAGCCCTAACACCACTTAAACTCATATGGCTTATATAATAAACAACATTTGTCAGTATATATAGCAATCCCTGTATTTTACTGGGGTAAAACCAAACAGCACAGTGAAGTATCACATCTCTTTGATTTTTTTTTTTTACATTTTCTTATTATATATCAAATCCACTTGCAATATTGCAGGAATGAAAGGTTTATTCTTATAAATATTTTACTTTTAAATTCACATATATAAAAAGCAGACATAATTTTTATTTTTATTTTATGTGAATGTTATTCATTAACAATATCCACAATATGAGTGTACAGGATGTCATCTCACTTTGTGACCAAGACAGCACCTGAAGAAAGTTTGGTATAATTTCCTAATAAACAAATTCTTTAAGAAAGCAAGAGCTATACACAGAAGAAAAAAAAAAAAAAAGACAAAAGAACATAAAGAACCCAACCCAATCCAACAGTTATACAACAACACAAAAAGTTTATGCATTATTTCACGGATTTGTAGGTTCACAGCTGAAACTACAGGAGCAGGAAATCAGCCAAATAAAGAAAGATTATGTTCTTGAGTAGGGCTAAGGATCAAATAAAACACAAGAGGCTGGAGAGATCCAGAAGAAAATGAAAGCACTGGCATTTAGAGATGAGGATCACTAAAAAAGACTGGCTTTCCCAGTAATGAGCCAGTAAATCAGGAAAAATATATGTCCTATAATCCAACAAAAGGCAAAAACATACAACTGGAGATGATGGCATCAACATTTACACGGTCTGTAAAAACAGTATAGTATCATTCATCATTCTGTAACTAGAACAAGATCGCAAGTGATCAGATAATTTATTTTTAAACTAATATATTTTCTGAGTTCATGTGCAGAAGTAAGATAAATTGTCATATGAACTCATCTGTAAGCATTTAATATTCTCCACATGGTACTGATAACACATTCCACACAGGCACTCACCTAGCTGCTGTGCTCTGGGACTCTCCCCAGCACTCCCAGCTTACATGGACACAACATTACTATGAGATCACATTCAGCCACTCCACATGTGAGGCAAAGCCCCAGTAGAGGGCCCTGCTGTTAGACCAGGACTCTCATCCACTCCATCACTGTGCCTTTAACCTCTCCTGGACCTTTCCAGGGTCCAGGCATCCCTTCTGTCACGCTGTAGATTTCTCTAAAATCTCCTGTTCTCAGAGATCCCTTCATGATACAACTGCCTCTTTCTGAGAATTAAAGCTGTTTAGACATCCTGTGATACAATCACACCCTGGAAGTCAGCTATGTGAGTATGCCATACATGCTGGGACAGGTGGCAGCAGCATCACAGGACAACGCAGAAATCCCCAGAAGAAACTAAAATATATTACTGGTTAAGACAACACAACACACTAAAAATAAATCCATACACATTTCCATTACTCACTTTCTGCCCCATCATGGAAAATATTATAGAACAAAGTTAAAACATTAAGATATTAAGCTTCATCTCCTGCATCTCCCCTTCAAATCATATAGCCTCCTTTTCTCCTTTTTAGGTCAATTCTGACCTTGATTAGTCCTACAGCTAAATACCATCTTGCTCTGAAGGATTTGCTTGAGATGGCACAGCAGGCTTGAAGCAAAACAGCAAAATGAATCCAAGCCTGTAAAGCATAAACAACCTCTGTTTTCCTCTTTCTTCCAGGTTACCTTTAATCTAGAGCCTGCTGCTTTACCTTAATGCCCTTCATATTTTGTAGCCTATTTAGAAACACTCAGGAGTTAGTCACCCTTCCTAACTAAGACATCCTCACAGAAACCCTCAACAAAAAAACTCACTGTCTCAAATGTGCATTTGAAATCTAGTTAGATGAAACAATGTTGGAAAATAAACTGGTTTACTTGCTTTTGCTACAAACACTAAAGAACATTATGTGTGGAAAAATTAAAGCATGTATATATTTGAGGTGTCCTATAGTGCACGTATTTGTTTACATGTGAGTTTTCATTGATTTTCAAGTAACCTTATCCCCATGTAAATCATCAGCACAGAAAGTGAATAATCTTTTAAAAGATGAAAATGTGGCTATAAATGCAAATTGGACTGAGAAGAACAGAGAACCCTATTCCTTTTTTATCAGACACCAGACTGGAAGTTGGTTGTGTTCAGAGGCTGCCTCAGAACAGAGACCCACAGGCAGAAAATCCTTTTAGTCTTTTCCTACATCGGACCAGGTAAAAGACAGGCTGAAAACATATTGCTAACAGGACAGATCCTGCAGTCATTACATAAGTCTACTTCAAAAAGGTCTGCAAAGAGCAAGTCTTTGAACAAGCCTCATCTTATCTTGTACAACCACCACATCATGTTTGGAGAAGTTATTAATGTTTAATTGCATTTCATTTTCAATGTATTGCTACATGTCAAAACTCCACTAAATAAATATGATCTGACAACAGGTTAAAAAGCACCAAACACAGCATTGGTTGGGAGAAGCCAAGAGAAGTTTAGTAGTAGGATAATCAACATATATTGATTATATTATTGAAATATGCAGAACATATTCTGAACTTACCTTAAAATTAATTTGCATCATGGGAAGAACATGAAGCAAAGTACCATTCCAGTCCACACTGATGAGGGAATTAACAACTGTTGACTCCAAGCACTGCAGTGTTTTGTATTTTTCACGGGACATACTTGCTTTCGAGCCCAGAACTTCAGCAATTGCTTTAGAATTAATTGGAAAGAAATCAGATAAAGAAAATTATAAAAGAGTTCTTTTTGGCTTGTTTTGGACATATTCCTGATTATTGCACTAGATAATTTTTATTACTGAAGAAAAATCCCTATTTAACAGGATATAGTGTTTTATATTCTAAAATTAAGAAGAGAAACCTGTAATGGCTGTTAAAAAACTTTAAGGTCCCTTCTGACACAGGCCATTCTGTGATTCTGTGACTTAAAGTACACAATATAAATCTGGAAGAAAAAACTCAAAACAGAAGTCTAAAGATTACTATATCCCTTTGCTGTTTCTTGACAACATGAAATTATTAACAACAAAAATGTCATAAAGACCTCATTCTTTTTTGTTTTTTTTTAATTTCCTCAGAAATTTTTTCACCACAATAAACTAAGTATGTTCAATTCATTTAGTATCCAAACTGGCTGCCTGTATATTCAGGGGGAGAAGGGAGAGTGTCTAAATACAGCAGAAAACTATTTCTTTCAGAAAGTTAATACTTATAGCATTAGGACTATTAAATATATTTAATTTCTTTATACAATATCTGAACATCCAGACTATGCAACCTTTTGTATCTCCAAGAAAGCAATCTTTTAACAGCAACTTAGATATTTTAGTTATTTGATCCAGCACACTTCTACATACCTAAAAAAACTTTCTCTTTTCCTATGGAGTAAGTGCCACAAACAACTAGAGTACGTGGGTTTAGAGTCACCGTCTCAAAGGCAGTATTGACAGCAAACTGGATAACCTCTTGTTGTGAAGGAAAGGTGTACTCAGGACTGCAGTATCTGGGGCAGGGAAACAAATTATACCACTTTGTTACACAAGATAAAAGACATTTGATATTACCAAGAAGGCCCTCAAAACTGCATGCATACAATAAATGAGAAAAAGATTATTCTTCTTTAGAATTTCAGTCTATTAGAAACACTGAGGTGTCCAGATGAAATTGCTGCAACAAAGACTGTGTTTTCTCTACAACTTTTTACTCTCTGACATTGACACTGAATTATACAGTTTCTTTATAAACACCAAATGCTCTTTCAAGCTAGATATTTGTATCACGTACTAATCACATCCTTACGTCTATTTTTTGTCATACACATAAACCATAATATAAGGCTTTATTCATTCACAGAAACATATGGAACAGAAATAAAAGTCTGCAGCTGGGCATTAGTCATCACACACAGAAAAACAATTTTATATACATGAGTCAGAGAAAGGTCTAAAGAAAACCCAGACAACTAATTCAACCATTTATTTGGCTTTCTTTCACCCACTTAATTCCTCCATACCTCTTTTCATAATAGAGTTGAATCCACAGAAAACCAGTTTTCCATAACCTGTTTTAGAGCTGAACACTCAATGTATGAGTTTTGACACCCAGAATTTGATACCATTTTTAAATAATATGTTCATTGAGCAAATGCTTCAGCGTCTTTCCCACCATTAATTTTCTCTCATGTAACAGCATAACAGATGAACAAGCTACACATATAGGGACTTTTAATGAATACCTGCTTTTATTCAACACTAAGTAACTGTTGATACAGTAATGTCATTTATGCTTATATTTATTTGGTTCATATGAAACTTAATAAACTGAAAAGAGTAAGAGTAAACTAAAAAAAAAAATCAATTTAATAACAACTTACGTTGTATCAAGGTAGAGGGTGTGGACTTGCTGACCAACCAAGGCGGGGTAGCGCTCCATCGAAGGGTCTGCCCTGAAGTCTCCCGTGTGCAGAATAACAACTCCACTGGGTAGATGGAAAAGGATCATTGTTGCACCTGGACAGCTGAAACAAACAAAAATCCCCACACAAATTATGTCAGCTCTTTATGTTGGTAAGCTGTCTTAAGAGACCACTCTGCAGTAGCAGGAAGGTGTGCAGAACAGCATTTTAAATCGCAGCTACTATGCAGCCTCATTTAGCTAGAAATTCCTGATTTCTAAAGGCATTCTGCAGCTAATTCTATGGCCATGGACAAGCTAGACTTGAGTTCTCAGCTGAGCTGAAAAGAATTTAAAAAATAAAGAACAAACCCACACATCAACAATAATCAAGCACTAACTGCCTTTTTGGGATGCCCCATTTTCTAGGTATGACAAAGATGCTGCCTCAGTTGCAAATCTCTGAGGTTCTATTGCTTGATTCAAAGGGGAAGCAGCACACCAAAGAGACACAGCATTCTTGTCGAGGAGCAACATTACTGAAGATTCATCTTCATTCATCTTCCATTGTATTACTGCAGATTCATCTTCATTGCTGCAGGACTTACTGAAGCATTTTCTTTTAAATTGTGTTTTCATATTTTTAAATATTATCCTCCATCCAGAATTCTGTGATTATCAAACTCTCTTCCTGGCGACTGCAAATCCATTGCACCTTCTGCAGTTATTACCTGAAGGGCAAGAGCTCAGACTGGAAAACCAGAGTGAGACTACTTCAAATATCAATCATCTGCAAAGGGTAAATGAAATCTCAAAAAGGGAAAAACTGCCATGTATCAGAGGAAGAATGACAGAAATGGTGAACTCTCCAAGAAGCTGAACTGTGTACATAACATACATATGCCTTTTAAATTGAAGCAGAGGATCAGAGAGACAAACAGGAAAAATGAGAAGTGTCCAAATTACATAAGCAACAAGGCCTCCTTCATTCCTAGAAAGGGTTCTCAGACGACTTCATGGAATCTTATCACTCCAACTACAGACAAATCCTACACTAAGTAATATTCAAACCAGCTGTGACACAGTCCTGCATTTCAATATATATACTGTAAGGAAGGGAGTCTTCCTCTAGCCCATGGCCAAATAAGGTACCCAGAGGCAGAATGGCAGGAGCACAGGGCTGGTGATCTTTAAATCCAGCATTACCAGCTAGTGCCATTGCAACAGACAAAACTCTTACCCTTTATCACTGAATCCAGTTGCAGATTGTTCCAAATTTCAACAGGCTTTTCTTTGAAGTACAGTTTTAAAAATGCTGGCTAGGTTGTGTCTCTCACAGAATCCAAAGTATCCCATTTTGCTCTAGCTCAAGATTTCCCTATCATCAGTTGAAGGTACAGAAGCCTAACTTATCTGATAATCAAACCTACTATTTTCCCAAGTAGACACAAAAACTCAAAAAGCATCCAGACCACTACAAAAATAATTCTGTCACTCAAGAAGGATAAAAATTATGGAGCTACATTTGGTTAATACAACATACTCAAAACAAAGTAAAATTATGGAGCTATGTATGGTTAATGCAACAAAATAACATTAAAACTAAAATTCAAAAAAGCCTGTGTCATTTTCAAAGATAGCTTTTGAAATAGGTGAGTTAAGGACTTGCCAGAAATTTAGGTTCTTACATGTCTAATTCACTTCTGAAGTGAAAATGCATGTTAATAAGCCACTTCAGGAACATGAAGAATTTTCACCCTTTTTCAGATCTACCAAAGCCTAAAAAAATCATGAAAACATAAACACTACCTGTACAGCTATTTATCTTTAATATTCTATACATAGAAACTTTCCACAGGTCCAATGATACTTACTGATTGGCATCAAGCAACAACACTTTGATCCCATCCACTATACATTCCGTGTCCATGGGCAGCACGTGGATGTACTGCTCTTGGACTCGGAGCTTGCTCTTCACCAGATTGCCAGTTACCTGAGACAGGGAGAGGATTTAGAATGGAATAGGAACATCTAAAACAAGTATTTGTTTATTTCAGAAACAAAAGCTCTCAGGAGAAACTATAAGGTCTTGAGCCTTATGTAATCAAGCCTTTTAGTAGCATTTCACCTCTCAAAAAGCAGATGGAGAAAAGCTGTCCTAAGAAAGCAAACTTTTAAAAGCCTGCCAACAGTTCGTGGATTGGAATCAGAGAGGAAGCAAACAAGGGGGAATAACATCTGTCACAGACAATGATAAACAATTTTTTGGATGCAAATTTTGGATGGGTTGATTAGGGAAGGTGCCCCACCATGTTACAAGAAAAGAGCTAGTTGGACATAAGACAACTAATGGCAGTCTCGGCCATTCAGCAGCCTGAAGCACAGGACACACAGGACCAGGCTAACACAACTCACTTAATGTAGAAAAGAGACAGCTTAAGCAGAATCTAATTTCAGACTTCCATCACTTGAACAGTTATAGAGAAGATGGAGCCAGATTCTACTTCATAATGCACACAAAAAAACCCCCAAGCTACAATCTCAAATTGCAAAAAGGAACATTTCACAAATATGCTAGGGAAAAAAAAAATCAGAGTGGGTAAGCACTGCAACAGATTGCAAATGAAATCTGTCCTATTTTCAAAATTTGACTGGCAAAGGCTCCCAGCAGTTTGATCTGACTTCGAAGTTAGACCCACACTGTGCAGAAGGTCAGCCTATATGACCTCTAGAGATCCTTATAAACCTGATTTTTTTTTTCATGGTATCTAGACAGGGAAGTTTCAGCAACCTTCTCCATCAGTCCAATCAGGGTAAGGATTTCTTACAAGGAAAATGTAGATTACCCTGTAAATATCCACTGTGCCAACTGACCCAACAATGGAACTGCTGCTCTTCTATTTACTTATACCTGTACAAAAGCGATTACGTTTGCATATGGAGTGGACAATATCTAGCAATCTTGGAAAACCTTACCTTATTACAGTAGATTGGAAACCTGAAGTTTTTTGTTAGCCCACAATAGTGATCAGAGTGAAAATGAGTAAGGAAATAAGCTGTGCAGCCTTCAATTTCTCCATACTGGAAGGCATCAACTGTAAAACCAGTTCCTACAGCAAAAAGAGAAAAGAAGCCAGTCAGTAAAACATGTATAGTTCAGAACCAGTTTCTAATTAGATGCTGCTTTTGTTCTCTTTCTTCCCAGTTAACAGGTCATAGTTACACTGTATACAGTTTAAGGAGCCATTTAAAGATTAGCATGGTTTGAGCATCAGTCAACAGTCTCAAAAAGAGATCTTCACTTACTAAAATAAAAATTTTCACAAAGTAGCCACACATAAATACTGTCATAGGCCTCCCAGATAGGTTGTCCAGCTGGCATCCTACACAGGTGGCAACTGGTTAAGCAAATAAAACACATTTACCTGCATTCAGATGGTATTTTTGAAAGTTCACATAGCTTGAAATCTAATATTAATGCCTTAATACCAAATAAAACAGGTAGCTTCAGTTTACCAGATAACTTCAGCTTAACAGAATGCATTTTGAAGTCAACTGCAATTCTTCAGTTATTCTACATTTAATATTCCTCTTAAAACATGCAACCACATGATTATTAAGCAGATATATTTGAATGTGTCTGCTGAGATGAAACATGCCTGACTTGCCATTGTATGCTTTCAGTGAGCTGCTGTTTGTATAAAGATGTGGCATAAAGACAGCTGTATAGAACTTAACCCTTTTCTCTGCAAATGTACTTTTTTGAATGCAAACATACTGATAAATGGTCCTTTGACATTAGGTTATACTTGCTTAAAACCACCCAATAGTTTACAGAACTAATTCAGCTGGTGGCACTCAAACATTTCTCATTTTATGTTACACAAATTTCCCAGATCTTCTAGGAGAAATAGAAACAGTTCCACTTACTTGAGACTAGAACTTCAAGTATTTGCAAGCCCAAAAACCCACAACAGTCTTCTAAGTAAAAAGCACAAATCAAAAAAAAATCCCCAAGTGTTTGAGAGGTACCAGAGTCAAAACTTCAGGGAGACTGAATTAGGATTAATGAGGTGCATTCATTCACAGGGATGAATACATACCATTAGCCTGGCACTTAGGATCACTAGCTATTTCTATTTGGTTTCCTCTAATACCTCCCTAAGACTGTACTTTGGTGGCAAATGGAACTCTGAGGATCTGAAACATCATCCTGTAATTTAACTAATTGATTGAGGAGATTCTGAGAAATTCTTGTCTGTTTCCTTGACTAAACTCTTCTGCTTGGTTTTCTTCCTTTGCTTTCACAGTTGTAATAAATCATATTTCTTACACTATTGAATTTCAAATGCAAAGTTAAACTCAATTCTTTTAACGTAGTTCTAAGAAAATAATTGCTATTGACAGCCCTATTTTCAGGCACAACTGAAGTGATATTAAATTCAGGAATTAGGAGTGTATATTAACAAGGGATACATTAAAAATAATTTAAGAAAGTAGTTATCAAGAGTAAAAATCCTGAAGCCTAAAATTAGGAAAAAAATAGAACACTCCAGCCAAAACTAATTAAACTCTACAAAAGGCATGTTACCTGCTATTTTCTTGTAAAAAGGGCAGTATTTTTTTCTTGGTCCTTCACCTGTAGTAGGTAATTCTTTAATTTTTTTTCTCCACCTTCGTTGGCCACCAGAACTTACATCTGCAATGGCTTCATTTTTACTTGAGCTTTCTGTAACTTCTTCTACGTCTTCCATGGACCCCTCAGCTTTCCTTTTTTGCTGTCTGGGCCTCTTTCTGGTGGGAGTTACTGAACTTGGTATCTGCTTTTTCTCACTCAAACACGTCTCTCCTTTGCTTTCCTCTTTTGCTTTGGGTTTTAACCCAAAGAAAACACCAATGTCCATTTGTTTGAGTTCTTTGGCAGGACTGGATTTAGCATTCACATTTGCTAAAGAAAGAGATGGCATTGACTTAGAGGTGGGGCTGGGAAAGCACACAGCAGCTGTATTAGGATTTCCTTTTCTCTCTGATGTTGTCTGCAAACTCTCCTGGCGAGCTGTTTCTTCAATTGCACTGGCACTCAATTTATCTGCATTAGTTAAAATGTTACTTGGCTCCCCCAAAACATTACTCTTCTGTGTCAGAATAGAGCCAGCATCTTCTCTGCCTAGCAGTGCAGATGTCTCAGGAACACTGCTGTGCACAGCATCCAAAGCACAGGCACCAGTACCTCCTGACTCTGTGTTACCTGCTTTGGCAGCAGAGAAAATCAATGCTGGCTCTTGAGCCTTCTCACAATCAGAAGGAAGAGAAGATCGAGTGGCTACCACCCCTTGCTGATGATCCAGATGGTTTGATGCATTTACTTCCTCACAGATGTTTTTATTAATTGTGAAATTTCCTGTTTTGTTATGCTCATACTGAGACTTCTTCTGTGACAGAAGTTCATCAAGTGAGATGAACACCTGAGAATCAGAGTCTTCATCTTCCAAGTTCTGCATTTTGAATAATTTATTCTGCGACACTTTTGCCTTCTCCTCTTTCTCAGTCTCCTCTTCACTTTCCTCAAATGTACTCAGGGGAGAGTAAGAAATTTCCCAGTCACTGAAGTCCACTTTTGACTGTAGCAGACCTGATTGACTTCCATCTTTCTGACTACACAGATCTTCTCCTGTTTCACTTTCTTGAGAGGATGCAAAACCATAAAAGTCAAATTTACAACTATTATCTGCGGTCTGTGAAAGCTGAAATGTCTGCTGAGGTTTCTGAACATCTGCAAATAAGGAAGTATTTAGAGACTTCATTTGTGGTGAACTCTGTACCATCAATGCACAGTCATCATTTGGGACATATTTTGTATCATTAGATGGTTTCTCATCCTGTGAGATTTCCTCTAAGTGACTTTGGAAACAGCTGGGCTTTGCAGCAGTAGAACATGTCATTTGCATCTGCAAAGTGTTTCCTGAAGAGTCTACAAGATAATCTCCTGCTCTGTTTGCTGCAAGTAGAAAGTGGCTGTAACGCTTGTAGTGGGATGGAATAGTGGAATTACACAGTAAACCATCAGGACACTCTATAAAAAGAGTTAAACAGAGATGAAATGTTAATATAATATCTTTGTAAATAGAATTGGTATAATTATTAAACTAAAAACTCACACGTGACACACAATTTAAGAGCTTTTTCTTATAAATACAGCTATTGGAGAAGACACAAGTAAAAAAGGAATTTTCAACCTACCAAGGCCTCCTACCCTGGGCTGAGAAATGAGAATGCTTCCAACCCAAAACCAAGCAGCTGCTGCTAATACAGCACTATGCCTGAACTGTACAGGCCTTTAACAACAAGGATACTTAAGCCTGTTTCAATGCTAAACCCATGTAAACACGTGCCTTCTAGTTTAGAATTGTCTCACATGCAAGCACAAGAAGCTCAGAGCAGTAGTACCAGAAAAGGCCAGTGGGTTTCAAATATAAATAAGAAACAAATAAAGCAGGTATGTTTCAAAGTAAAACAAATCTCAGTTCTGAATCAACCTGAAGTTTCACTTCAAACTGTCTGCTGGGTTACACATTACACTTAAGATGGGGAAAAAAAAAAAGGTCATATACTACTTACATGGAAATACATTCAGCATTGGTATGGCAGAAAAACATCTATGGCTGTTCCTGCCTTTTTTTTTGTTTGTTTCAAGTTTGCTAGCGTAATTGTTAAGGGTTTTAAGATGAATGCATAAATCAATCAGGAGAATTTTCCACCTGCTAATTATGGGAGCAAAATAGGAAATGAGGTGTTAACACACCTGCTTTAAATTAAAACCACTGCCAAAATCAGCATTAAAGGACTTATATTTCATTGTTCTGAAGAAGAAACTTCAAGAAAAGTTACAGAGATATAAAAAGGAAAGTGACTGCATTACCTAAAGCAGCCTTTACTCAAGTCTCCTAACTGCATGTTTTCTGATTTTTAAAAGTTATGAGGTGTACTAAGGGCAGAAACTGGATCCTTCAATCTGTTCAGATATGGTATTTACCCCTGAAACTAGAATTTAGTATGTGTCAATTTGGAAATTGGAATGTGTCAGTTTTATTCCACTTGTACAGAATTCCAAAAAAACTGTTATGACACAGAGGAATGCTCATGTATAATTTGGTATAAAATTTCGGAACCAGGGGCTAACTAAAATAGCATGTTTCAGGTTCCAGCTGTCCTTATCACATAGCAACATGGATACAGGATAATAGAACCTACACCTAAGGAGAAAGAAATTTGATGTCAAAAGTAGCATAACTTGTAACTTGTAGGGTTGTAACTGAAGGGTTTTTTCTGACACTGACTTACCAATTGTAATAGGCTTCAATAGTTTTACGTGGTAAATATGCACCTTCTGTTTCTTCAGTAAGCTACTAAAACTGGAGCTTGATAAACAGCCATGAATCTTTATCATTACTCTCAAGAGTTTTGAAATTAGGTTCTGAAATGAGATTTTCATGTCAGATTTCCCCCTTCTTCACAAAGAGGCAAAATTTTTTTACAAAAATAGTACTGATCAGTAACAACATTTTAAAAATCATGCCAACATCTCAGGTTTTGAGCTACATGCGAAAAACAAGGTTTACAGCAACGTTATGTGAGAAGCCTCTAACTTTTCTCTGAAGGTTTTTCTCTTACTCTATTCCTACCTTTTTCAATGGATCCTGGGGTATCCAAACATTCATCCACGTGCCATTGAGGTGTCTGGACCAACAGCAAAGAGAAAGGCATCTGGCAGCTGGGGCAGTGTCCATCACGCACGGGCTTTGCATTTTGTGAGCTCTGTTCTGCCAGGCTGCTCTGGCTTTCCTGGGAGGGCACACTACTCTCATCCTCACACTGACCCACATCCTCATCTTGCCGTGACCTCTGCTTGGTTTTCTGAGGTGTATCAGGTTTTTCTGCAGACTTCTTTTTCCTATTTCTCTTTCTTTTCGGCCTGCCATTGACATCACTTACTTTCTGCACAGGTGTAGAGGTGCTCTGTGAATTGCTTTGATGCTTTTTCTTCCTAATGGATTTGTACTCCCAAATGTCCTCCTCTTCCAATAAAGCATCTTCAGACATGGCAACACATGCAATATTCCCCTTTCTTTTAAGCAACAGTACACAAATCTGCCTTTCTTCCCGCTAATATGTTTTCTCTTCCCTCCACTCTTCACTACCTGAAGAAGAGGCCCAGAACCCCATGCTAAAAAATCACCACTGGGCCACAAACCAAGCAGCAGTCCGTGATGGGACAGAAGCATGGTGGATCCTATCCCAAAAACAATTTAATGGGCGCCTCCGTGGAGATTTGCGGCTTCTCCCGTTATCCAGGACAGGAGCCTGCAAACCCCTGGAGGATGAGCCATCTCCTCCAGCTGTCCCCGCTCCTAAGAACCCACCCGGCCACCCCAGAGCCTGCAGAACAGAACGAGGGGAGTTTGGCTGCGGGATCACTGCAGGAGCGTCCTGGGATGATTCCTTGGGGTGTCCTGGGATGGTTCCTTGGGGTGTCTTGGGATGGTTCCTCGGGGTGTCCTGGGATGGTCCTCGGGATGTCCTGGGATGGTCCTCGGGATGTCCTGGGATGGTCCCCGAGGTGTCCTGGGATGGTTCCTTGGGGTGTCCTGGGATGGTCCCCGAGGTGTCCTGGGATGGTACCCGGGATGTCCTGGGATGGTTCCTTGGGGTGTCCTGGGATGGTCCCTGGGATGTCCTGGGATGCTCCCCAGGGTCTCCGGGGATGGTCCCCCTGAGTGTCGCGGTGCTGTTACCAGGGATGTCCCGGGATAGTCCCCGGAGTGTCTCGGGATGTGACCCGAGATGTTCCCCGGGATGTGTCCCCACAGTGTCCCGGGATGTGTCCCCGCAGTGTCCCGGGACGTCGCGCTGTTCCCGCCGGCGCCTCCCGGGCCTTTCCCCGCCGCGCTTTCCCTTCCGCAGATTCGTCACCGCGGCTGCCGCTCAACTTTCCTCTTCTCCTACAGCAACTCCCCCACCCAAAAAAAAAATAAAAATGCTAGCGTTTAATGACGGTTCTGGTCTTTTCCCCGGCGCTGTTCAGTCCGGACCCCCTGCCCCCGAACCGGCGGCCGGCTCCGGGGCGGGCCGTGGCGAATGTGCGGTGGCGATGGCAGCGGGCTGCGGTCGGGGATCGCCGTGTGTGTGTGTGTCTGTGTGTGTGTGCGGCAGCGGGGCTCGGCCCGGGGTGCCCGCCCTGGGCCAGCCCAGCCCCGCGTTCCCGTGCTCCGGGGTGTTTCCTTCCCGCGGGGAATGCTGCCGGGCCCACAGTGCGGGAGCGGAGTGGCCGCGCCGTGAGGGGCGATGGCGGCGGGCGGGCTGGCGGCGCTGCTGCCCGCACAGACACAGCTCGAGTACGCGCTGCTCGACGCCGACACCGCCCAGGAGAAGGAGAACCTCGTCTACCAGTACCTGAAGAAGGTGGACGGGCGGGAGCGGGACCTGCCGGTGCCCGAGCTGGGCGGAGGTGCGTGGTGCGGCCCGGGCCGGCAGCGCTCCCCGCAGGGAGGGCCGGGCGGCCGGGCCCGGAGCCGGCCTGGGTGTGTGTGGGGCAGTGGGACCTGTGGCAGGGACACTGCTCTGTGTGGGGACAGTGGGACCTGTGGCAGGGACACTGCTCTGTGTGGGGACAGTGGGACCTGTGGCAGGGTCACTGATGGACACTGCTCTGTGTGGGGACATTGGTACCTCTGTCAGGGGACACTGCTGGACACTGCTCTGTGTGGGGGCAGTGGTACCCATGGCAGGGGACACTGATGGACACTGCTGTCTCTGAGAGCACTGGTACCCATGGCAGGGGACACTGATGGACACTGCTGTCTCTGAGGGCACTGGTACCCATGGCAGGGGACACTGCTGGAACAGACAGCAGTGAAGGGCAAGGAAGAAGAGCCCCCTTTAAACATGCTCCTCCCTGTCACTGCAAAAGCCCGGTCTTTACAGCCTCTCTTCTAAACCTATGCTGGCTTCATTAAGTCACTACTTTTAATTCTTTTTTTTTCCTTTAATAAAGCCTTTTCCTGCCTGTACAGTGTATTGATATCTGTCACCTTCGGTCCACCTTACTAACTCCCAGCTTTCCCCTGGGCTCCCCTGGTTTCCCTTAGCATCCCTTGGGATGTTCCCAACCTCTCCCTCGCCATGACTGACTCGTGCTTGTCAATTCTCTTGTCCCTGATAATACAGACTGTAGTGGAGATGTCACACATCTGCCTCCTGTGTTTTGCCCCGTCACACATTTCATGTGTTTCTATATCTCTTCTCGTCCTACGGGTGAAGTCAAAGGTTAAACCTTGTAAGATATTGCAAGTCTAGCTCAGAGTCCTTCAAACTTTAATTTACTTTAGTGAGGTTCTCTGGAGCTGTGGGAGCTCACATCTGACTGTGAGACAGAGCCCTCAGGAGGTGAACTTCAGGGTTAAAATCATGTATCATGCAAATAAATAATGACTTTTAACCAGTGGAGCAAAGGAAATATTCTTTCTGTCTAGATTTGGACCCCTGAATTGAATTTTAGCTGTTGTGATAAATACTGTTTTCACCTCCTGTGTTCTGTCATGACTTGTTTTCTCCTCTGAAAAGAGCTCAAATAGGTAGCCAACATTTTTCATTTCAAGTATTTTTTTTAATAAAAGGCGGTTTAATTCTAGTGAAAAGGGGACCAGTGCAATAAAATAAACAAACTACCTTTTTCTTGTAAAAAATAAACACTAAAGCCATTATACTGCGGAAATAGTGGTTATACTTGATGCATTATTGTCATTAAATTGTCACCAAAGCTAAATGTTTGTGCATCCATTTATGTTTATAAATATATGGAGGTAGAGATCTGTCCTCCTCTTAGTGAAAGGGAAAACAAGCCTCCTGCTGACTTCAGCAGGAATAACTTTTCCTGGAGCTGCAAGAACTTATTTTGATGAAACTGTCAGTGGAAGTTTTGAGGATTTTTAGGTTATTCAACATTCATTTTTTAAGAAAAGGCCTTCAGAAATTTAGTTCAGCTTTACATTGTATCACATCTATCTTTTCCCCCTATAATTTTTAGAAATGCTAAGAAATAATAGTGGCAGACCATATTCTAGGATATTTATTCCTTGATACCAGGTTCTAATGGGATCAGAGGAATATCAGTTACCAGTGAGGAAAGAATGCTTTCATGTCTAATGTCAAATGGTTCAAAGAAATGACTGGGAGTCCTGCAAGGTCTACCTGCAAATGTTGTATTTCTTCCTGTGTAACAGAATTAATACCTGTCATTTCAAACTTTGATAGTCAAGATCAAATGTATAAGCGCAAAAATATTTCAATGATCTCTGAAATCAGTTCTTTACAAAACTGTTGGAAAAATCATTGAGAGTTTAATGCTTTCTAACTTTTACTGGCCTTTATGTGGGCTTTAAATAATTGATTGTTACGCATGGGAAGTTGCTGGGGGATGAATAATGTAAATCATGTTTTAAAATGTATGGAATTTGTTCTGAGGCTTGCATGTTCTGTGAATTAAAAGGGGCCTATTTAAAACTATAAACTACACTTTGATATTACAGGGAATCTTGTTAATAATATTTTTCCCATTTACTAATTATGAGGAATTGTGGAACAAAAGGATAAGTTGGATAAGTGCAAGACTTTTTGTTTGCTTTTCTACTTATATAGAAAGGGATGTTGAACTTTAAAAAAAAAAGTTAATTGTACCAGAAACATTGTGTGGTGTTGTGTAAATTAGGTGTGTCTGCCTTCCCCTAACTGGGTATCACCATTCTCTGAATTCCAGATCTACAATGGTTAAACACTGAAGGTCCTATTTCTCTTCACAAAGACCTTTGTGGAAAAGTTGTGGTGTTGGATTTCTTTACTTATTGCTGCATCAATTGCTTGCACCTGCTGCCTGATCTCCACGCCTTAGAGCACCAGTACTCTGATAAAGGTAAAAGTGCTTTGGCTTGCTTGGAATAGAATTTCCTGGCAGTGTTGCAGGCGGAGTAGCTGAGTCACTTTGTTGCTGGTTACTAAACTCCTGGCAATATTTCAGAGGTGTCTAAAAATGTCTTCTAATCGTTTAAGTAGCCTAGAAAAGGTGACTGTGTATACTTCCATCACATCTTTAAATAGCATTAAATAAGGAGTCTGTTGTGTCTGTATAGTTAGACAAACAGGATTTGTGCTGAAAGCCCAAATCTGATATCTTTAAATAAGGCTATTTGCAAAATGTTACTCAATTATGTAAGACAAAGGCTCAAAGTTAATATATGTAACTTTTTATACTTGTCTGAGAAACCATCTCTGAGAGGACTATAGTAAAGGTAGTAGTATGAATATAGTTAGGATTACTTGGGTTTTTTTCCATTAGAACCGAAATAAAAAAATACGTAAGCTTGATTTAAAGTTTTTTTGGTCTTGGCATCATGTTGTATATCATTAACAGTCCTGTATTCTAGAGAGGGAATTTTGTTCTTTAAGCTACATCTGAAATGAGATCTGTATCTCGCTCTGAGTGAGTAAAAATGCAGGGTAATTTCTATTTAGAATACAGTCTCTTGTCGTCATGATGACTTGTCAGAGATAAGCTGCGGTCTTACACATTGTGTCAGCTACTCACTTATCATGGACATTTTAATAGACTGAACAGTGAGATAAAGAACAGTGTTACTTTCAGCCCTAAAAATATTGTATTATATACTATATATGTAATAAATAAAATTATTTTAAAATGCGTAAGTCTGATTCTCCATTGTTCTTTCTGATTTGGTTTAGTTTTGGATGCATGTATTTTCACGTGTTGCCTTCTTTCACTAGGAAAAGAAATTGTAAGATCTTTGAAATTTACATAGTCCTTTCCATAGGTTTACATAGCATTTCACAGAAGAGTCAAATTATTTTTTCTACCTTGGAAAGCTTAGCTGTTTGCTTTGGGAAAAAATGAGATGTGGTATAATGTTTCATATATTAAGAACTTCAATAACAAATAATCTTCACGGCGGTTTTTTGGGAGAGAGTCAATTTTCAGTGGAAGGTGATTAGCAAATTGTAAGTGGACTGCTGTGGATATCAGGCATGTTGGGAAGAAGCTCTAGATTGAGATTTCAGAAGATTATATTGATCTTATAATGAACAGTATCTTTCAGTGATAAATATCTTATAGTATACTGATACTGAATTAATATAACTGCCATATCTTTAATCTGTTATTTAAAGCTAAACTGTTAAATTGGTTGATAACAAAATTTTCATTCTAACCTCTCCCCCCAAGCTTTCTCTTTAGAGTGCTTGAACATCTCTATACTGGTGTAGTAGAGAGAAAAAAGATACCTGGGGTGAAAGTGGATAGAAAAGGAAAGAAGAGCAGATGTGTGGAACATTAATCTTAAATTTAATCCGTTAGGAAGCAGAGAATAGCAGTTGGATTCAGGAAGAGATTAAGGTGTTATATGGTTCAAACAAAGAGAAAAATACATTGGGGTTTTTTTTTTTTCACTGTAGATCTTCCTTTTGGTCCATGTCTGCTGTTTTCATGTTTTCATTATCACTCCTTTCAGAATTATTTAATCCTTCTTTGCTGTGCTAAGTGTGTAAATCCTAGCATTACAGTAATATGTATAAATATATCAAGGTAGCTTTTTTAAACCATAGAAAAATACTTCAATATGCAGTCTCCTATCAGTGTGCAACTTCTTCACCCAAGGTAAACATGAAAGAGAAGGAGAGATTTGTTGGCTGAAGAAACTTGAGAAAGATAAAAGTTGGAAGAACAAAGCATCTTACTTTAAAAAAGCATCTGTTTCATAATGTGTTTAGATTGTTAATCTCTTGTTTAAATATTTGAAGGAATATTGCCCATTTTTTTCCTAGTTATAAGAAATCAGTTTCTTGATTGTGCATTGTGTACATACATTTTTGATACTCTGATTACTTTTTAATGTTCAAACACCCTCTTACATGGAGTATGTTGAAACTTCAGCGCGTGAACATCAGACATGAGAAGTTTAAATACAAGAAGCTGTATAGGGTGATCCTAAATCATCATATATCATAGTGCATGTGCCATAGTTCTGTTGTCTGGAACTTCAGGAGATCTGTTTCAAAATGAAGACTGCTTTCCATAGGATTAAGTGTCGCCCAGCATCTTTATCTGATATGTTCTCGCTGCTATCTTCAGTGGTGCTATTTCTGTGTTTCAAGTGGCATTCAGAAAGTTATTTTAAACCCCAGTGCATATTCAGTTCATGTTATCAGCAGTCCAGAAATTACTTCTATAAGAGGAAGTACTTTTTAATATTCAGAAATAGCTTGGCATAAATCCAGTGTTGTGCTCTGCTATAATCCTTCAAATAAAGTGTTTCAAATGGTGTGTGTCTTGTTATTTCTCAGCATAGTATCAGTCAGTTTCCACAGAAGTTTTCTTTGTGAAGCAATGTTCTAACTTAGTTATGCTACTCAGGTGTTCATAGTGAAACTGTCTTTCTAGTTTTAATGATATTTTTGAAGGACAAATATAAACTCTGGTGCTGATCCTTTTACAGTTCAAATATTTGACCTGGTTGGAGTTCAGCAGTTGATGATAGTACAGCTTCAGTTGTCTGATATTGCAACATTCTGCAACTGTGGAGTTGATAAAGACTGTCTCAGTTATAGTGACTCTTTAATTCTGCATCTGTGAAATTGTTAGATTCGAGCCTGCCTGGCTTGCAACAGGTGTTATTTATTATTTTGTCATAGTTGTCAGTGCTGCCATTTTATTTGAAATATAGAATGCTGTGTTGTTTTCAGAAGCCTATACATTATTTTTTTTACTGTTTAGGTAGAGGTAAATATGTCAAAGTAACTGAACTTTCAGAGTACAGTGTTCTTTTTGTGGCTTCGGTTAACAGTGAAAAAGAATTCATTTTCTAAAACATCACAGTTTTGTGTAGGACTCAAGGTGTTAATCAAGGCAACAAGTTGTCATAAGCATCTGAAAAAAACCTGAAGTATGAGTTGAACTACAGCTTACCCATAACTATTTTGAAAGTATTTTCTACCTTTGTATGTAGAGGTTCAAGAACTAAGTTTACAACAACTAATTGTCAACCAATTCCCTAGCTGGGGAAGTAGTGGTCCTAAAGTTCAGTAATTTTACTGAAGTGTTACTTCTGAGTTTCAGTATTTTCTATACATAGTTATCTGTGTTCCCACTGACATGTAATTACTTTTTGTTTGTTCAAATCCTCTCTCATTCCAGAAAGCAGTCACATTGTGAGATAACCATGGTTTTTTCCTTATTTTTTTATTCAAATACGTTTCATTGCACAACTTTATTTTTCCTTTCAGATGGGCTTGTTATTGTTGGTGTCCATTCAGCGAAATTCCCAAATGAGAAAGTTCTGGATAACATTAAAAGTGCCGTTCTGAGATACAATATTGTGCACCCTGTAGTCAACGATGCAGATGCTACACTGTGGCACGAACTAGAAGTGTCCTGCTGGCCAACTCTGGTCATTCTTGGGCCTCGTGGAAATACGCTGTTTTCACTTGTTGGAGAGGGACACAGAGAGAAATTGTTTTTATTTACTTCTATAACACTGAAATTCTACAAGGAAAAAGGACAAATCAAAGATAACAGCATTGGAATAAAGCTATACAGAGATTCCCTCCCACCTTCTCCTCTGCTGTTTCCTGGCAAAGTGACTGTAGATAATTCAGGAGAAAGGCTGGTAATAGCAGACACTGGGCATCATAGGATTTTGGTTACTCGTAAAAATGGAGAAATTCTACACACTATCGGAGGTAAGGGTGTATATATATAAATTTATCATGTATATAAGTTTATTACATTTCTGTTTAGGAGTAGAGGATGTTTGCTGAGCCTGCTAGGCTGATTGTTTTCTTGAAGGACCTTGCAGTTCATAAGTGTTGGTTGCCAGACTTTTGTCTTACACTAAAATTGCTTTCATTCAGTTCAGGATGATACAGTATAAGACCATCAGTGGGGGACTATGTTAATGCAAAATTGTTTGGAATGCCTATTTTTTTTCATTTCTTCATTGACTAAGGTTTCTGTTTTCATGTGATGTCCAATATGAAATACAAAAACACGATTTGTGTTGTTCTGAAAGAGTAACAAATGGTTTTAGATACATCCACATCCAGCAGCAAGGTAGGGAAAATACAGACTGTAACATCTCTCTTTCCAATAGAAGAATAGAATGTTGAATTGTGGTGGTGGTGTCATATGGGGACGTTTTTGGGGTGTGGTTTTCGGTTGGTTGGTTTTGGTTTAGAAGAGCATTCCTGTATAGGATCTGGTTTTAAGAGGAAGGGAGAATTATTAACAACAGTGACATTTCACTAAGTACACAGGCACCTCAGTACACATAAAAAGTTGCTCTAATTCACCTAAAAGAGATGTTTTCTCAACAAAACTGATATGTAACATACGAAGAACTTAGGAAAATATTGAAAGTTAAGTATTTTAAATTTAGTTATGTTTGTTACAAAGTTTATATTAGTAACATTTCAGCTTAAAAGAACTAATCTCTCTTACTGCTTTTGTAAAAGTACTATCTACTTTAAATTGCACACTCTTTGTATGCTTTACTCTTTCACAAGTGAAACGTTCAGCATTGTTCCTTTTTTTAAAAATCTCTTAAAGTGGTCAAAGTTGCATTGTAATGCACCATGTACATAGCTGCTAGGTCAGTCCACCTATGAGCAACCACAGTAGAAAGATTTAGGAAGTGGTCAAATCCCCAAATTATTGAAAACATTGGTTCATTTATGCCTCAGAATCAGGACCTGTGTGCTGATGTGTCCTGTATTACTTACTCTAATGTTGACTAATGCTAGCCCCATGGCAGGATCGTACAAACCTCATAAAAATGCCAATGACGGTGCTGTTTAAAGAAAGGAAGGAAAGATCTCTTGCTCTGTGAAGTAACTGTGCATGGGATTAGACAGACTATTTATCCCAGTTAACCTGATTTATCATTAAGGCATTAATCTAAATACCCATCTCCTGTAGGAAGTACAGTCAGAATTTCTTATGACAAAAGCAAGAGAATGTGGCTTCTGCTTGATATATGACATGAAATCTCTGCCCACAAGCTACCCTTTAATGTTCTGGGATAGTCATTAAACAAGAAATCAGAGGGAGTGTCCTAACCTCTGAACTGGTACCCCTCCTTCCTGTGGCACTTTGTGCTCTTCCCTTCCCTGGGGATGTGCAGCCTCACACTTACAAGGGGAGCTACTGCAATCTGATACATCAGTACTTCAGCCCCTCATGTCCATGGTTAAGGTCTAAGTTGACTTCTGAGAGTAGGTTGTAAAAGTTTGGGTATTTCAGCGACTCAAATGATTCAGTGGGCAGAAAATAATGTAATGGAGTTGATAATACAGCAATAAACGTGGGCATGCACAAAGGTTAAAATTGTTATATTTGCATCATAAATCATGATACACACATACCTAAATGTCTTCTGCTGACACATACTGCTAATGCTACGCCCTCTGAAATACGGTGCTTACCTTTATACTGTTGTATTCAGGCCATGTTCCTTTCTGTTTCATGATTGTTCTGTGCAGAAGGCTGTCACTCCATCATTCTTGCTGTTCTTTTGTGTAATTAGTTCCCTGTCATCTTTAACCTAATTATTATCATTAATGAGAAAATGTTGCTAATCAGATACTAGTTTCATTTGTGATTATACCAAAATCTAAACTAATGATATGGAGTAGAGTTTTGGAAATGAGCGTTTTTTCCTGCTGGCTTCTTTGATGTAGTGGGGAATAAAGAGGCGTAGCTTTTTGTCTTTCATTCTTGTTGTTGTCCTTTAGTGCAATTTGGAACCCTATTAAGACCCCTCTAGAACAATTTAGAACCCTAATAAGACTTCTATTTGAAATATGAGCTTAAAGAAGCAGAGAACTTGTTCAGAATGGATTCAAAACTTAATAACACCAGACTATTTTAATTACATATCACAGTGACTAAAATAAGACTGCATAAAATAGTAGTAATGTAAACTGTACAGGGTATTGTGAAAGCAGCTCTTAGAATATGTAATTTTCTTACACATTGAAATGTATGCACTTTATTTTTAAGACTGCTTTTTTCTAAAATTAGTCTTGAGTCTGCTTTGTTTTATTTATAGGTCCAAACAGTGGAAGGAGAGATGGAAGATTTTCAGAGGCAGCTTTCAACTCACCACAAGGGGTTGCTATAAAAAATAATGTTATTTATGTAGCTGATACAGAAAACCACCTAATTAGGAAGGTAAAGTTTCCATAAGGAAATTAAAAATTTAATCTTTTATACTGTATTCTACTTACACAGGTGAAAATTTACACCACATTAATTCCTCTCTGAATACCCTTGACATCAGGAAGAAAAATTCAGTCCAATATCTTTTAAATAAATGCTGTTGTGCAGGTTTGTTTTTTTAAAGGTTACATATACTTTGGTGCTTCCCATCAATTGAAGATGAGATGGGCTACTCATTATAGCATAACGGGTTTTGTTGTGGTTTTGTTCTAGTCATTCTTACTTTCCTGTTATGAGAAACGTCTATTCTTAGTACTGGAAGCAATAACTGGTTTTGTTTTGCTTCCAGTAGTATCAGATTCTTATCTAAAGTTATTGTACTGACATGGTTTAGTGAATATCTAAACTTCCGTTCACTGCTTGGGTCTCTAAAATACAGGTAACTGCCTTAACATCAGAATTGGCTGCATGTGTATTCTTCTGGATTAAACACTTGCAAAGTTTTAGCATTTAGGGATTGGATCTTGCTTTTGGTTAGGTGAAATTTAGAATAATCAGAAGTTTGGTGATGCATATAATGTAGCCTTATTATTTGAAGTATTGTGTGCAAGATCTTGTACTCAGATCCTCACCAATATGTCTGATTGGTGATCAGAGCAGAGTAGTTTTCTCTGAGTCCTCATCTTATAAATATTCACCACTGCAGCCTGGTGACCGCAGGAAATTAAGTGTTGCAGGTAGCAAGGACAGCCCAGAAACACCTGAAGATCTGGATCATATTGCTTCAGTGTTTTCCGTCATAGTTAGCTGTTCCCTTTCATCTCATTATGCCATGGTGGTATCCAAGAATTAAAGTAACACAACAGCTGCAGGAAATGATTTCAAATGCTTGTGCAATGGACTTTATAAAAGGAGTGCATTTACTCCTACCTAAGTTAGAAGATTCTAGTCATGAAAGACTCCCTTTTTACATGATCATCATGATAAATTCATGTGAGGTATTGGAAGTCACTTAGAAAGCGAAAGAGTAATTAAAAATAAAGGGGTTTAGATTGCAGAAATGAAATAAAAAGATTCTTTGCTCTGGGACATGAAATAAGCTGAAAAAATAATTTGTTCAGATTATTTGATATGGCAATGGGAAATACAGTATCTGAGTTTTTATGTCATATTCTCATAGGAGTTTAAAATAAAAACATCCACATCCATTGTTTATTTATGTATTTATCTAGAATTTTGTGATGCTTTCTTCTACATCTGCTGAGCAAATCTTGACAGAGCAGTGTTAATTTTTGTTGCATGTGGGAGAGAGTTCCAGGCAATGGTTTTCATGCTGCCTGCTGCTTCCTCATCCCCACACTGCTCTGCCCATCAGCAAGCTTTGTGGTAAAATTATTTTCCTACATAAAGGAAATATCTGATTTTTTTAGGATTTTTATGCTTTTGACATCTAGCTCAAATTATCTGTAACTTCAAGTTAATTTTATATATTCAGTGTGTGTCACTTTCCTTCATATAGATTGACCTGGAATTAGAGATGGTGACCACAGTAGCAGGCATTGGGATTCAAGGTGTTGATAAGGAAGGTGGAGCAAAGGGAGAAGAACAGCCTATCAGCTCTCCGTGGGATGTGGTCTTCGGAAGTTCAAGTAGTGTATCAATTGTGCTTTAGCATCTCAATTTACACATGCATGACTGTTTACTAAATGTTTCCTGTTTTGGTATTAATCTGACATACAAAAATAATTCTTTTGAGGCAAATTATGTGGTTACTGGGCGCAAATACAAAGGAAACTGTGATTGCTTTTGTTAGGCCAGTGCTTTATTCCAGGATCACTTAAGAAGCAGGTACATTTTACAGGAAAGGAGCATTGTCTTAGAAGTTCCTTTCCTTGATGATACAGACATGTCTGACCATTTGTAAATATTTGAGTTTAGGAAATAAAAGTAATTTTAGTTGGGGACCTCTGTTTATTCCTGTTTAAGTGACATAAAGTCATTACGGTCAAGATCATGATAGAGTCAGTCAGATAGGAGAGGAATACCTCAGAACAAACCTTGCAAGCATCAGGAGGTAAAATAAATCTTTGCCTAACAGGATGCAAGAATCAGCTGCTGGGGACTTAAGTAGCTTTCTTTGCTGATTCACTTAACACCTGAACTTGACATCTCATAACTGCCATGTTTTATTAACTGTGAGTTGATAGGCAGCTTTCTCATGTTTCCATTTCAATTTAATTTAAAGATTGCAGATGCCAGTTTCTTAACAATGACAGAACAATGCTTTAATGATGCATAAGACTATTTCAGGCATAAAAAACTGACTTTCATCGTTCAGATTTCTTGAGTGGAGTGGGGAAGTAGCATGATTTTTACCTCTAGTATCTTGGAGTGTTTTGCAAGTTTAGTAAATTATAACATTTTACTGACATGGCAGCATTTATTAAAATCTTGGGTCAGTTGAGGGAGGAAAAACCACTCAAATTAGGATTAAAGAAACATAGAATCCTAGAGTGGTTTATGTTGGAACAGGCCTTACAGTCCATTTAGTTCCAATCTCCTGCCATGGGCAGGGATAACTTCCATTGGACCAGATTGCTCAAAGCCCCATCCAGCTGAGCCTTGAACAATTCCAGGGATAGGGCATCCACAGCAGGCAACCTGTGCCAGAGTCCCACCACCCTCAGAGTAAAAAATTTCTTCCTAATATCTTATCTAAACCTGCCCTGTTTCAGTTTGAAGTCATTCCCCCTTCTCCTATCACTCCATGCCTTTGTCCAAAGTCCCTCTCCAGCTCTCTTGTAAGCCCCCTTTGGGTATTGGAAGGCTCTAAAGTCTCCTCAGAGTCTTTTGGTCTTCAGGCTGAACAACCCCAACTCTTTTAGCCTGTCGTCATGGCAGAGGTGTTCCATCCCTCAGATCGTCCTTGTGGCCTCCTCTGTTCTTGGTCCCACAGGTCCATGGAGCTGATTCATAAATGCAGATAGTGCAGAGATCTTCTGGTACAAATCCACTGTCAGTATAGTCAGAGTACCACCAGCAGCCTCGAGTACTCAAGTAAGCAACTAGGATAAATTTAATAAACACTTCTATGGATATGTCTTCTACCCCAAACAAAGCCGTTTTTCAAAGGCTTTGTCAGCAACCCTTCCAATCTATATTAAGCATATGGAATCCTACTTGCAAGAGAAAGGAGTAATACCTGAAAGGGAATCTCACGAGATGCAGGTTGCTATTAATGCAGGCATGAGTTTTGCTGAATTTTATCCTATCTGATTTTCCATTTGTGAACCAGTAGACTTTGTGTGACTAGATGATATAGTTTTCAAGAGATCTTGAACCAGAAAGCTGATCTCTGTGTGATGTTATTGCAGAGCTATTTTGCAGATCATCAAAGAGGAGACTAATAACTGATTAGTGTTTCAAAAACTTGAGCTGGTTAACAGAACTTTTCAAAGTAACCTATAATTTTACTTTTAATTTTTTATGATGCTCTCTTCTGCTTCTGCCAGTAGTTGAATATATGTTGATACTTTTTTATTTTTGAGAGGTCTGCTTGTTAAATGTTAATTGATATGATAATTGTTATCAACATGAACATTGTACTTCCTGAGTTAGTCATCTGTAGAGGATTAGTCATTTGCACTGTTTAACACTGACTGCTGAATTTTAATAAGCATTTGCATAAAAATCAGATCTTCAGAATGCACTCTGTTCAGACCAGTGTAGATTTTTTCATATTCAATTAGAACCTACTAGTCAGTTTTCTATTTAGATTGATGTAAAATACAATATAAACTGTCAGTTAAGAAGAGATTAAATCAATTGAAATTCTTTTTTTTTTTAGAAGGTAGTAACCCAAGTCAATAAAACAGGGAAAAAATATAGATTACTGTAATAGCAATACAAAATTCTTTCGAAAAGTATAACCAGGGGGAGTTGTCAAAATGGAGTGTTATATTGAGTAGAATGCCAAAAGAAGTCTATCCCAGAGTATGAGGATCCACGACTGTCTTGTAGTCTGTAGGGCATTTTTTAACAAGCATTTTTTACTGTCATGAGTTACAGTGATTTCTTAAGGTTTGTTGCCAGACACCAAAGTAGTTTGTCAACAGTGCAGCAGTGTTTGTCAAACGTGTATTGTTGAGTTGCAAATTGCAAAGTTGCAAATTGATTGAGCCTACTAGAATCTTCTGTTATTATCCAGTAAGTCACAAGATGCATTTGTGCCTCTCAGAATGCTGTCCTACAAGTAGGTACCCTGTTGTCAGTATATTAAAACTGCTATGCCAGTTTAGGCATATTTAGGCATTTGGATGGGTGAAGTAAGCAATGAGAGTTTCAAAAATTACTTTTGTTTGCATCCACACAGCAGTATCTTTTTTTTGCATATGCTTATATCTATCTCTGTGCAAGTTGCAGGAAGTAACATGCACTTCAATGACCTAGGTTCATTATGACAAATTTTAAAAGTGTGACTTCTGTTTTAACTGGCGTGACACATGGGAAATAACAATACACTTTCTCATTTTCCTTAGATCTGTGTAGCTGAAACTGTGTGAAAGGGGCATGTTTTTCTTTTCAGAAGATAGATTCATAGTTGAGTTTTTTAATATGTATTTTATAATTTTTAAACAAGTGATGTTTCTGGGAGTTTCAGTGTCCAAAGCCATGCTATCCAGAACATGAAAGGGAGAAAGAAAAAGAATTGTAAATGTGTTAGCTACTTATTTACTACACTAGATAGTATTGAACAGCTTATGGTGACCTTTGCTGACCTTTTTTTGACGTCTCCAAGAAAGAGAAATTAAGAATATTGAGAAAAACTTATGAGGACAAGGATAAGTTAATAGAAGATAATACTAAGTAGCATGTTTTTAAGCATCCAGGTTAGTAGGATCCTATCCAGGTTAGCCCCATTTTACACAGATGCTGAAGTCTGAGTCAAAGAGATTAAGTGAGTGTGAAACACCATTTAAAAGAAAGTTGGCACAAATGTCTCCCTTTACGGCAGGGGGATTAATGGAGACAAAACACGTGGCAGCATTCAGATAGACAGTATTCTTCCATATCATCTTTTTTATTTCTTTAGTTGTGGCCGCTGAGCTTGTGTTTTGCCCTCCCATTAAAATTCTTGAATGAACTCCATGCATTAAATTCTGGCTTTGTGGAGAGTGGTGCTGAAATTTGCATTGACACAGACTGTGTGGGAAATGGAAGGGGAGGGCCAGCAGCTTAAAAATACATTATGAAATTGCTGTGTGCTTTTTTAGCTTTCTCTGTTGTTCCCTTCTATTTTTATTTAGTGGGTGTTGAAAGCAAGTGATACTTTAATGCACAGTTGATTTGAGCATGAAATGTTCTTGATAGCTGCATTCTTGCTGGCAGGAATGGGACAATGACTTGTGCTTGGTGACATAACCGTGTGTTTCGCATTCCAAAATCTGGTCTTAAATTGCATGATTGTAATCTATTTATAGAAACTCCCAAAGTACAGTATTGACCATGCTTTCAGTAAACTAGTTGGAAATTTTTACGTCAGTTTAAGTTTTACATAGATATTGTTTAGATGAAAGTACAGTACCTTATCATACTGGTACAATTTTTATAGCCCTTAAAAGGCAAAAGTATGTAAGATTTTTTTTCCTTGCTGTGTTTCTGCTAGAGAATTATTCAGCACCACTGCATTCCAGAGCAAACACTCTTTTTTGGTTTGTTTTTTTTTTTTTTTTTCTGAATTACTCATGGTGATTCTTCCCTAATTTTTTTTAAAAAAGGCAATAATCACTTAAGCAGTAAGCAATTAGCATTTCCTGGGGGAGCTCAGATGATATATAAACTGTTTATGTCTGAACTTGTCTGTATCTTGAAATGATGCTTTCTACATGTCACTCTTTTTCCTTCTAGTCTGGTTTCATTCTGTCACTGAGATTCTGGCCTTCTCTGTCCCATGAAAGGTATTTTCCTCGGTAATAGATGAAAATAAAAGAGGCAAATCAAAACTTGAATTCTTCTAAACATGGTGCATATGTAATTTGACTGCATGATGTAGCAATGTGGATTTATTTGGAATGCAAAAGGCCTGCTCATCCCTTTAGCATTTTCTTATGCAAAATACAAACTCAAAGACACCCCATTCAGCTTCAGACTGCATTTGCCCTTAAACAGGTTCAGTTTCACAGAAAATCATGTTAGAGACATCAATGACACAAAATTGCATTGTCTGATTTCTCTTCTTGAGCTGGATCCTAATTTACTTGCAAATGTCCATTATTTTTTATTTAAAATCCTTGAAATTTCAAAGAAAAAGTAACTTTACTAAAGATAGGGCTGAAATGAAGTGAAACATTCATAATAGGGTTTCATTCCTTTGTAAGAACTATTTAAGTACTTTGAGAAATACAAAATTAAGAAGTTACAGTGCAGGACTGCAGTGGGACAAGACCTTACCCAGTCTTTCTTTGGGAGGACTTTCTGAAGTGCATTTTCTTCTGTGCTTTGTCTGAGTGGGTTAGCCAGGCAAATAGATTTAACTGAAGTTTTCACATGTCCTAACAAATTTATGAACAAGTTCTATACTGGGTTGTGGGTTTTTTCTGTAACCACTGGGGAGAAAACTGAGGAGGGATAAACTTCTGCAACTGGTAGCTTTTTGTGCAATCTGCCCAACAGACTTTATCTCTACAGGAACCAAGTTAAACTGTTGACTGAATGCTCTGTATTCTGAGCCAAAACTAAGAGAGTACAGAGTTTGTTGTATTACTGAGTAGTAATAGCAACAAAAGTTAGTAGCATTTCACATGTTCACTATAGAAACAGATCAAGAAATTAGGTACCTATGTTAGTGTTAACATAAGAGAGTTGTGACTGCATATTCAACAGTAATCTCACACAATTTAGTTTGGCAGACTTCTTTTCTGAGTTGGATTTATCTGCATCTTGACAAAATGCATGATGATGAGGATTACTTTGTGTAGTAAAAAGAAGCATTTGGATTAGCAGACTTTCCATCTTAACAGTTGTCAAACTTAGAATCATTTTGAAGTCCATGACTTGAAACTGCCCTTTGTAAAAAAATTATATTTGTGCCTGGAGTGGTGGTTCTCATTCTCTTTGTTCCACAGTCTGTAGTCTTGTTCTATGAATTAAATGTATATTCATGATAAAGAAGCAAAAACTACAAATCAGATTTCTAAAGACTAGTTGAGGTATCAGATACAGTTTTTAATGTAAAATTCCAGATTCAAAACTGCTGAAAATAAACATCCTTAACAAGTCTTAGGCTTTGTCAGGCATGCTGGGGTCTGAAGTAGACATGTTTTTTAACTGTTACCATTTGATGCTGAAAGTGCTTTTGAATATGGAATGTGGATGTTGGAAGCCAAAGGAGACTGTGGTGCTGAAGTACCGTGAAGTGTATATGTTTGTTAATGAGGAATGAGTAAAACACATAACCATATTTAGCTTTTTTTTTTAATAGTTTTAGTGATGTATCCCAACAGTAAATAATCCAGATTAGTTCTTTCTTGTTTTTAAATTCAACATCTTCTGCTTTGGATTTTTTTTTAAATATTTACTGCCATTATAGCTACATGGCCTGAGTTAGGAAACTTGGGAAAGAAATAAAAAAATATTCCATTATAGTCATCATTTTTACCTCCCTGTTATCTCTCATTTTATGACACCCCCTTAGTATCTATGTCCAAGGATTTCCCTTAATGAGAGGGATGGTATGTTAACCAGGGAGGAAAATTCCAGAAGTATTTTATTTCATAAAGGGTTGTGCTGTTTGTGTGATGCAACACAATGTGAAAGTGTTCCAGGTAGCACAGGAAAAAAAAAGTTAAGTTTTAGTCATCTGAGGAGGATGATGTGTGCTTGTGACAATCCAGACTTAGCGTGCTAAAGCATTCCTTTGGCGCTTTGCCGTCTCTGTCTCACTGAAGAAGAATGACGATTCTCTAGTTGTTCTCTCAGTCAGATTAGCACTTAATTCTCTAAACTTCTTCTAAACCTACGAGAAGGTGAGATGTGCATTCACTGCACACAGAGGCAGCGTGCCTGTCTGTGAACTGCAGGGTGTCTCATACAGCCCCTTCTGCTCCTTGAGAATTTGCAGAGGATGAGTGTACCAACAGATTTCTTCCTTGTTTTTTTTTTCCCTTTAAAGATAAAATTAGTAGACAGGAATAATATTTTCAGCCTTCATTCTATTTAGAAAATGTCAGTGGTGCCAGTCACAAAATGAAACTTTGATTCCCAGGGGTTTAATTCCCAGACTGGAAGTAAGCATGCAGTCCCCAGATAGTGAAACTGGAAGTGTGGGCAGTCCTGGGAATGGAATCCCTTCTCACAGATATTGATGTTGGTTGGTGCAGAACAAAATCATTTCTGTCCATGCAGATTGACTCACTGTTAATGGTCAGCAATGTTACTGTTTGAAGTTGTGCATGTGTACAGCCAGGAATGTGAATTCTTAAAACTCAGATATATAGCAGAGGCAGATTCAGGAGCTGAAGCATCATCCAATAACTGAAGCATCATATAATGTGAAATACTGGTGCATTCAGAGCTCTGGTTCAATATTAAGGAATGTTTGTAACATAAGGGTATCACTTTTGCAAGCCATACCTTGCTTTGATACAGGCAGCACTAAAGATAAGAAAGCACATACCCTAATAAGGAGAAGCTACACTGGGTTGTTAAAACAGCTCAAGATAGGTTGGAATGTAGTGCTTAATTGAATAAAAGTAAAAGAATTGCTTTGTTCTTTTATGTCGTTTTATAATAAATTCTTTAAAAATAAATTCTTTCCATTCATGGATGATAAGAAGTTATGATAATGATGGCATTACCATAATTTTATATGCTGGTTCTCTCCTGCAAGAACAGTACAAGAATAACAAGCAGCGGTGACATCCTCAAACTGCTCTATCCTGAAAGTAAAAGTTTTTCTTTCTTTTGTTTCAGAACATAAAACATTAAACTATATAGTGTGAGGACCATCGTGTAATAAAATACCTTAGCTGTGCAGCTATAAGCATTGGTTTTACTTTTCTTGTTTAGGGGATTTTTTTTTTTTTTTTTTTTTTAATTAAAGCTCTGACATATTTTCCACAATTGAGTATGCTTGTGCTATTTCCATGCTTGTATCCATTCTCGTTGTTCTTATTGGCCATCAAGGAAAAAATACTTGAGTTAAAATTTATGACACTTACAGAGCTCTTTCTTATTTTTACCACCTTGTTCTCTAGTTGAAGAAAGGATCTTCCCCATTCTCCATCTTACATATTCAGTAAAATTTGTATTTAATATTGGTACTTTTTTCTCATATTTGAAAGGTCTTTTAGCATGTAGAATTAGAGTAAGAAGCCTCAATTTTTCAATGTGAAGCTGTCACAAGGGAGCTCTTGGTGTATGGTATTAGATAATTGGATAGATGAATAGAACAGATTTTTCAACAGTGCTCAGTTCAAGTCTTACTCCTTCATTTAATTGGGGGATAAAGTGAATATTAAATAATTAACAAAACACTTTTTGAGACACTCAGAATGAACTGCACAGCATAGCAAGATGAAAAAGCTCACTTTCTAAATAGACCAGTGATTTAAATAGTGTTCATTCTGGGGTACTTAGAATAGTAACATCTGAAAAGTGCAAGATATGCATAATGGAAATATAAAATCCTAAAACTGAGCATTTACTATATAGAAAGTAGTGAAACGATTTCATAGGACATTTTCTGAATTTAAATCACTTAGAAAGAAGTTCTAATCAAAAGTGATTTGTTGGGGCAGGGAGGTGGTGGTCTGTTTTTTTGGTGGGTCTTTTTACTGAGTGTTTTTGGCATTATTGGAACCTCGGTAGCATTTTTGATAACTCATAAAACGTGTGTTTTGCAAATCCTTTTTCAAACCTTTTTTGCTCAAGAAAAAGCTTTGAGATACTTTGCATATTTGACTTTTATTTTTTAAGCTCTAGTTTATATAAAAACATGGAGCCACATGGAGGTGCAGGAAAGAGTCACCAGAGTTGCTTTGATAACAGTCTTGGAAACTTGTATTTTGATCCAAGAAACTGAAAGGGCTGAAGATAAACTATGTTAAAATCATGCCACAACTATTCTGAACAGAGCTCACAGTATAAGGAAATTGATCTGCAGACAGAAGAATGGCTTTTTCCCCTCATGAAGTGTTTAAAAAATTTAGGAATAGAAGAAAACGAGCAGGATCTCAGTTGGGCAAATGGTGTAATTTCATTGTTTTGGTCTAACTTCTCAGGTTGGAAATGCTTTCTAGCATTTCACATGACATTGCTTTTATTTTGAAACTCCAAAATATTTGGTAGGGGTGAGACTATCCATGAGATTATTCTCAGGAACAGCTATGAGATGCATAATGCTTTGTAAGTACATGTGAATAAAAAGTTTCTGTGAGCAACTGGAACATATTTTTCTGTGGAGTGGCTAATGGTTATTCAAATACCTGATACATTAATTTAGAAAAAACATGGTTTTGTTGTCTGTGACTAGTTGGGACTCTGTTAGATAATACTATCTTTTTTAAAGTGTTGGTTTAATTTTAATAATTTTAATAGTGTCATTGTAATGACATATTTGCATCAACTTGCTCTTCCTTAAGATCAAAACCTGTAAAAAATTGCCAGTAGTTTTTTGGAATATCTAATTTTGCCACTAGCTTAGTTAAAAAACCTCAAGATTGCATTCCCCAAAAACATGTTTATGTAAGATAGGTACTTATTGTTGGCTGGTATGAATCAAAAAATAACAGGTGAAACAGACATAACAGCAAAATGTTGCAAAGAGAAATCCATTTGAAACATTTCCTTCATCAAGTAGGGACATAAAACCATTATTTTTATACCCCTGGGAAGAAAAGAGAAGAAAAATAGCAAGTTTTGGTAGGTGAAGATATTCTCTCTACTTTTCTTGCTCTGTTTTTTTGGTTGGGTTTTTATTTTTTTCCCCATGGCAAAAGATGAGCTGAGTAGGAGGAACAGCAGGGTTGGTTTGATGACTTCTTTGTTTTATGAAAGAATTCCAAAGTGGGGTTTTTTCATTTGGTTTTATACATCGTTTTTAAAAAGTTTCAGGAACTCAGGAAGACGATGTTTTATGGATAGCAATGGCAGGCACTCATCAGATATGGGCACTGATGTTGGAAGGTGGAAAACTACCAAAGGGAAGGTAAGCAACCGTACTAAAAGACATGTGAAATTGCTCTTTGTCTTAATAAACAGCTTTCAAACCCCAAAGAGACAGATAATCACATTAAATTAAATATAATTCATTTAAAGGCATGTGTGCTTTAAAGTCTGCCTGCTTTTTCCCACATCTGTTGGATGAAATGAAAGATGATACTTTCTCTATACAGCTATGACTTGGTAAGGGGCATTCATGTAATTGAATGTTACTTTTCCTTGCATTTGCCGAGTTATCTAGTAATGAATGATATACTGAGGTGATATAAGTTAGCACAAAGGCATTCCTTGGGCTGCAACACAATTGGTTGTATAACTTACAAGTGGTTGTTCTGTAGCTTCTATTTAAGCATAATGTCTGAGGTATTTCAGTCTTATCGAGACTGGGTCCTATTTTCCTCTAGTGATTTAAAGAAAGGAGTCTGCCTTCGATTCGCCGGGAGTGGAAATGAGGAGAACAGGAACAATGCGTACCCACACAAGGCAGGCTTTGCCCAGCCTTCCGGGCTGTCTCTGGCTCCCGAGGATCCATGGAACTGCCTCTTTGTGGCGGACAGCGAGAGCAGCACCGTGCGAACCATCTCGCTCAAGGACGGAGCTGTGAAGCACCTTGTAGGAGGAGAGAGAGATCCATTGGTAATCACTTCAAACTTCCCCACACTGCCCTACTAATATTCCTCAAGCCTGACCTGGAGGAACCACTTTTGGGGTGAGAGGGTAAATCAGTTTCCGTGGCCATCAATTTCTTAACTTCACTGCTTGGAATGCAAGTGTGTGCCAGTTGTGATGCTCAGGTTGTAGTGCAGATTGTTGCTCCTCAGATGAGAAATTACTTGACTTATATTTAAAATAGCCAACTTGATTCAGCATTGTGTGGTCATTAAACCAGATGGATTCATATTTATAATTTAGATGTGAGAGTTTCCATTTCCATGGCTAGCATCCACTCTTCCCAGATTTCAATATCTTTGTTTTAAAATTGTCTTGATGTTTTTTTAAAAGTCAGTGAATTTCCATTTAATTACAATCATTTAAATTCATGTCAGCACTGGACAATCTAGTATATTAATTAAATAAAATACATTTTCAGAATTTGTTTGCCTTTGGTGATGTGGATGGAGCAGGCATAAATGCAAAGCTGCAGCATCCCCTAGGAGTAACATGGGACAAGAAAAGAAAGCTACTCTACGTGGCAGATTCCTATAATCATAAGGTAAGCATATAGTAAGTTACAGACTTTGAAATTTTTATTACTACAAAGAATTATTTTAGTAGCATACAAAGATTGTGCTTGTTTCTGTTAAGCTAAGGAAATGAATTACATGAGTTTCTTTGTGGGTTGTTTTTCTTTCCTTCCTTCCTTCCTATGGGCCCTTTTATTTACCATTGTTTTGCTGTCACATTCTTTTGTGTTGATGTGATGGTCTCTTGGGGGAGGTGAATTTAAAGTGCCAAGTTACAATTCAGGCTAAAGATTCTTTCTTTGTATCTTCCCAAAGATGCTGAACTAGAATAAAAGCTAGGAGTGCTTAGCAAGGAATACTGCAGGCTTCATAAATCTGAGAGAACTAGAGCACTTGCTTTCCACCCCTCCCCAAAAAAGCCACCTAAGTTTTGAGAAGTGTTATAAGTTGTCTGCATAGAACTCTGAGATAAAAGAGATTGTTTTGTGTGATTGTTCTTATGTGATGCTTTATAAGCATTCATGTCTAGGAGGTTGTTAACTGTATACTCATTATATGCATTAAAAGATAACTAATTTGTTTAATTTGAAGAATAAGGTATATAACACTAAATGCTTATCAAAATTTATGTGTCAAGTGTTATTTCCTTTCAGATATTCTATAAAACGTTATAAACTTTTTCATATTACTTGAAGACTTTTTAGATGAAAAATAATCTAGAAGTTAGCCTGCCAATTTTGTTACGCTCTTATTGTTTTACAAATGTTTCCAGAAAGGCAGTAAACATTAGAAAAGCAAGCCATTTTATACCAGAGGGGTATAATCAGGGAGGGGAATGCTGAATAAAGATCAAAAGAAGTAAAGTCCATCATGGATTGGGGAGGGCAGAAGATGGGACATATCACTTGTTCAAGAATGATAACTCTAAGTTGCACACTTATTTAAGGTAATCAAAAGTTAGTGCTGGCTTCTGAAAATGTGGGGCATGAGATAATACAGAACTTTTAAATCCTGATTGTTTTTTTCAGTGGAGTTTTTTTGTGTCTTTGTCTTAGATCAAAGTTGTAGATCCCAAGATGAAGAACTGTGCTACCCTGGCAGGCACAGGAGAAGCAGGCAATGTTGTTGGTTCCAGCTTTACACAGTCAGCTTTTAATGAACCAGGAGGTTTGTGTGTTGAGGAAAGTGGCCGCTTGATGTATGTTGCAGACACAAATAATCATCAGATTAAAGTGCTGGACTTGGAAACAAAAATTCTTTCCATGGCAAGTAATATTTATTAAACAGGTTGATAGTGGTGTTTCTTGGTATAAATTACTATTACAGACTTCAGCAAGTTGTATAAAAATGATATAACTAACTTTGGGTGCAGTAGCTATATTCATAGAGTGTTTTGCAATAATCAGGACAATAAACATTATCTATTGGCACAGTTGTTGAAAGCCCTAGTCTTTGGAAAAGCAACTTCTGAATGAAATCAAAGTGACGGTCCTCTAGAAAAGAGTAATACAGAAACATGAGTTATTAAGAAGTACAGCCCAGTTCTTCAGTGTGAAAGCATTTCACAAGCACTTCATAACAATTGGCAGTCTAAATCAATTACTGTGCCTTGTAATTAAACTGTAAGAAATGATTTGGGATGTCAGTGACTTAAAGCAGAATACACAGCAGGCTTCCAAATTGTCAATTCAAAAGCACTGTCAGAATTGAGCACTGCTGTATTTGTTTCTAAATAAAAACTGTGCTCCTGTTCATCTTATACTGGCACTATGTCTTAATGATTTTGTCAAATATATAGACATGTATATTTATGACATAATGGTCCAACTGCCTTCTTGTATATTTCTTGCATTTAATAGCACACAGTCTTAATGTGTGTTTAAATTCTCTTATCATATAACGTGTTGGTGGCTTTTCTGGGAAAGTCCCATCTACTGTGCAATCTGCATAGTTAAAATCTTGTGTTTTATTACCAAAGTATGCAGTTTACTGGCAGATTATAAGAAAACATCTTTATATTTTATTTAAAGTAGAAATGTGATGCAACTGTTGAATTTTTAAATTAAGGAATACTCTAAAATAGTTGTCGATTTTATGGTTTTAATAGTAAATATTGTTTTTATTTGGATTAATAAGGGGGGTTTCACTTTCAAAAAACATTTTGTCCTTCCCTTTTTCTTTGTTGTTACACTCTGTCAGAAAGTTTTACGCCAATAGCAATAGTATCATGTGTCAGTTTTCCTAGTACTTGTCAGCTTTGAAACTGTGATTGTATTGTGAAAGTTCATTTGCTTTCAGTACAAATAAAAATAAATATTTTGTTTGATTTCTACTCATAGTTGCCTATCCTGAAGCCAGAAGCATGTGATGTTCCCGATAACCTGCCTGTGCAAAAGGATAAAATAACAAACCTTCCAAAACTGCCTAAATCTGCACCAAATGTTCAACTTCCATCAGTAACTGTAGCTCCTGGACAGACGATTCAGTTTTTGTTAAACTTGACTCTTCCTCCAGATTCAAAACTGAACGAAGAAGCACCCAATTCCTGGTTTATCACAGCAGAAGGTAATGTGCCCTTGTTGTTTTACCAGGTGAACAGGGTAGTTAAGAATTGGGGTATATCATCATGTCCTGCACTACAGGGGATCTCAGTTTGATGAATCAAGATGGCCCTTCCAGTCCTGTGTTCCCATTTGACCTTGTGATGCAATACATGGTATTTAGAGTTGATACATTTAACAGCTGGAGTGCAAATACTAGAATAAGTGAACACCTGTTAGACTGCTTTGTGCTTGAATTAATACATGCTGCATTATTTTATTTCTTTAAACTTTCTTTGAATGAGCTGCCAGAGAGGGTTTGCTGAGAGATGCTGATCCCCTTCTGTGCTTGCCCTCTGACTCTATGTACAGGTCATCCCAGACCTACTGTTTGTTTTTTGGCAGAAAGCTTACTATGAAGCTGAAGCATATTCCTCAAAGAAATTCCTGGGGTTTGGCTCTTGTCTTTTCCAAAAAGTATTTGAGATGCATTTATATCTAACCACTTTGGTATACTTTGATATAATTCATATTTGCATATTTGTTCTTGTAAAAGCAATCAACAGATAGTATATAGACATTGTAGTTTGTTTATATACAGAGTCCTGCCTTAATGTAGTTTCTCACCTCAGTGTCTCATTTTAGAGTGCAAATAGTCTATTTCCAGGACAGTTGGAACACTTTTTGGCCTACAGAATCTCCAAATATTGTTGAAGTAAAGATATATGTGATGGCTTCAAGAGTTAGTAAAAATTGGAGAATATAAGCAACTGAAATTCACCAAGTCTTTTCAAGCTCATAAATTCTAGAGCCAACTTTTAGGTATTTTCCAAAAAATGCCAAAAACAGCACTTCATCCATTTCGCAGTAAAATAGAGTCCAATTCAATGAGTTTGGTGCATGTATTGTACAAGTAATTTTTCAGTTCACATACTCTCAACTATTTAAATAAATGTGAAACTCAAGTTTTGTTCTCACAGTCAGCCTGAGCATTGCTAAATTGCACCAACCCACTGGTAAGACCAACACCACTGCTTGGAAATGCCCTAATTTGCCTGCAGTTTTATGCATTTATGGCAGATACCTTACCTGGAGTATTTAATCTCTGATATAAATGTAAGAGTGTATAGGAGAAATTGCAGTTCTATTGCATTTAACTAAGATATCCTGTATATATACACTTACAGTGCTGATGCAAAGCTATGGGTCTCTCCATCTTTAAATGACTGATAGGAAAGCATTTGTAAATTACTCTTCTTTTTTTTTTGTTCACAACTGGAAAAATCGGGAAGGAAATTTCCTCTAGTGTTGCATGTGGAAAGTCCTTGTTGTCCTATAGGTAGAATTAGTGTTTTATGTAGGTTTTAGACATGGCGTTGAATACCCTAATGATAAAATTTATTATTCTCTTACAGATAATACATGGTTGCTTCAAGGACAGTGTCTGACTGGAGAAATAAAGGATGTTTCCTGTCAGACTGTCATTCCCTTTCAGTTACCCGGGAGCTGCCTGTCATCTGAAGCTCTCCTGGCTATCAAAGCGTGCCTCTACTACTGCAGCAAAGGTAGCAGTGCCTGTATGATGAAAGGAGTCTCATTCAGCCAGCCTTTACAGATAGCTGGTACAAACCAAGGCAGCTCCACTCAAGTTGAACTGATACACACATTTTTAACCAACTAACCCAAAGCCAGCTAATTTCATACTTTAGTTTGCTGTCTACCATTTCTATAGGAGAAAGTACAAATAGATAATGTTTCTCTCTGTTTTCCTGGAACTTAGGATACAGCTAAGAAATAATAAACCTGGTAAAATGAAGTAGAGACCCCTACAGCTTAATGGGAAAACTTATAATCACAACCTCATTTCTTTGCATTACAGTAACAGCAATAACACTGTAATACTGTAGACTCTGTTGCCAGTTGTGAACATACTGGATGTTTGCCAGTCTAAGAAATGAGCAACGATTTTTAGAGTCCTTTTGAAAGAGCTGGTGTTACTCTGTGATGTTACTGTAAGAAGTTCTTTGCACTGTACATACTGTTAAGAGTAGCTAGGTCATTTTGGACTAACAGTTCGAAATTCCTTCTGTGCCCTTATTAAATTTTAATAGAATGTCAAAAGGGATAGTTTCCTTTTCCAGTCTTAAAAGAAGTATCTTGCTTATTTTTCTGCAATGACATTTATGACACATGTATTTTGAAAATACATCTTGATCTAGGTGCAGCTCTAATTTTATGCAAACTGAGTATTTTGCTTTAACTTGATATGACAGCCTTATATGAAGAGCATAGGTTCATGGAAAATTTTCTGTGAAAGGAAGGGTTCAGCTTTCTACAGAAGAATTTCATGGTGATTTCTAACAAAGAATGTGCCTCTCTGTAATGTGTATATATATATAAAGAAAAAACACCACAAAACCATGCTGGAGCTTTTCTGATGCATACCAATTTACGTTTTATAGAAGGTGGTAGATAATGGTTGAATATATAAACTGCAAAAATTAAATGTCAGCCATTTAAAGCAGAGTGAATCACTTTCCTATTTTTATGATTTCTCTGTAAAGACTTGTCTGAAGTCTTCGGTCTTGAAAATACGTAATATTGTGAAGAACATTCTACTCTTGAAGTCTGATTCAGAGTCTTTTGAAGTCACTGTTAGTCCCCAGTTTTGTAATAGCGGCCACTGAACTAGAATTGTATACTTAATAATGAATGATTTACATTCGTGTTTATAGTTCTGATCTTTTGCTAGAAAAATGGTAACCTAACCTTTGAGTAAGGTGCTTTAAACTGTGTTGCAAAACTCTGCCTTTGGTGGTTAAGTGTTTTGCAAGTAAATTTGCCAGAGTAAGTAGCAGGAATATGGGAGTGGAGGGGGGGGGTGGGGGGGTGCAAGTTTCTTACTTAACTGGAAGAGTTTCCACCATGCCTTAGTGGTAATTGGATTAGGCTCCATGCTCTGGTCATGACGATCAGTTTGGAGAAGATTTTTGTGTTTAGTTTGAAGATAGTATTTTTCCCATATATTATGAAGTGCAGCAGTGAAAGAATTTTTATACAGTCTTTTCTAAAGCAGTCACCATTATTCCTGACACTCGTCAGTAAATCCCCAGTATCAGTTGTTGTTGCTTTTCCTTACTTAAAGGCTGACTGAAATGTTGGTCATGAACCCAAGAGGCTTTTGTTTTAAGGGAGCCATATGGGCTGGTGTGGTTTTCCTTCCATTGAAATGCCAGTCTGTCTGAGAGTTCTTTGTGGTACCAGAAATGGTTGTTATCTCACCTGTCAGTAAGGCAAGGGCTGAACTATTATTTTTCTTGAGTTTGTCTTTTAAGCAACTTTCCTAATTGAGTGTTTCAGCTCCTTTGGGTAAGCCTCTCAATTCCCACACGCCATTTTGAAGAATGAAAAAGCTTTGCTACTTTGTTCACAGATTGCAAATGCTATTGGAAGGATGAAGATAAAGAAACTGATTTGGGCATTTATTATTTTTTACACTTCAGTACAGCTCAGTCTTTCACAATTTTTGTTTGTCTGTTTACCTTTGGGTAACAGCCAGGAAACCTTAAATCAGCTTCTAGATAGCCCACAAATTTTCTGTTGCTCTCTGAAAAAAACAAGCATTAGTTTCAGAAGTTCAGAATAATGAACCAAATTGTTACAGTTATCTTGAACGTGTAATTCATCAGATGGAATTTTTTTCCTCTCATTTTATTGCATCACAGAATGGCCTGGGTTGGAAAGGGCCTTAAAGATCATCTAGTTCCAACCCCCTGCCATGGGCAGGGACACCTTCCACTATCGCAAGTTGCTCCAAGCCCTATCCACCCTGGCCTTGAACACTTCCAGGGATGGGCCAGCCACAGCTTCTCTGGGCAACCTGTGCTAGGGCCTCACCACACTCACAGTAAAGAATTTCTTCCAATATCCAATCTAAATGTACCTCTGTCAGTTTGAAGTCATTCCCCCTTGCACTATCACTACATGCCTTTGTAAAAAGTCCTTTTCCAGCTCTCAGCTCCTTTAGGTACTGGAAGGTGCTATAAGGTCTCCCCAGAGTCTTCTCTTCTCCAGGCTGAACAACCCCAGCTCAAATTTTCAGGTAGAATGACATTATATTTTTCTATTTCAATTGGATGAGATCATGAAATCCTGCCTGTATTCCAATATTAAAAAACCCCCAACAAATCTGTTTTGGTTTTGATACTTTTTAATTAATTTGTTGCTGTAGGGGAAAGACTGTATTCCTCACTTTATTTAACTGTAGTGTATAATGTTTAAGTATAGTATTGTAGTTGTATTTTCTACCTAAATGTTCTGCTCTTTGCTCAGTCTGTGTGTGCACTGTGATTGGCCTTTAATCATACAGCCTAACACTATGTTTTGTTTGTCCAAGGGACAGCATACACATTCCCAGAGTCATTCCTGTTTCACTTAAAAGTATACAGACATTTGAATGTTCTGTAATTAGAAAAGCACATTTTTAAAAAAGCTTATGATATTTAGGGATACTGTTTCCATTTCTTCCTCCAGGGTTTACAAGATGCTCTTACAGTAAAACAACAAGTGCCATCAATTTCATTCTACAGGCAAACAGAATAGCATGTACAAGCTACAGAAATTTATTTTAGTTAAGTACCAGAAAGCATCTTCAAAATATGATACAGAAAAATAAAAACTGTTACTACTCTGCCTAAATGGTGAAGCATCAGATATATTGATGACTGCTACCTCTTTGTGTGGTAACTTAGCTTTTTGGTGTTTCCTGATATAAAAGCTCTAAGCAGGTTGGTATGGCTCAACACTCCCAGACCTCTGTCTTACAGTACATGTAATTCAAGGCCTTTTTGAAACATGTCTTTCTACTGACTTTAACAGTTTTGCATCATACCTTAATAAAGTAATAAATGACTAGCAAATCTCTAAAGAGTATTGGTTGATCTGTATAATGGAAACAAGTTCAGTGGCATTTTAAGTTTATAGTTGTGGTGTTTGCTTTTCTTGAACAGCTTTTGGATTTGAATGAATATATTAATAGGTCAGTTAGATGGTTTTAGAAATTTTATTTAATTGCAATACAGTATGTTTTTATTAGACTAGAAAAAAGATGATGTGGTTTTGAAGAGAGAGTATAATATGTTTTAGCAGCTTTTTCATATTGTTTGAATTCATTAGTATCTTTCTGTAGTTTGTTCCTTTCTATTGAAGGAAGGGCAGGGAGGATGACTGTAAACCTATTGAGGGGCACATTTTATGCATATGTTTTTAGTTGTTTTCTTTCTGTGTTAGATTGTTGCATCATTTTAGGCTTTTCTATTGGATGCACTTCTTCACAGTTTGTGTTTTGCCTGGTCTTATGGAAGAGCATTATGTTTTTATAAAGCTGTGGTAACGTGATACAAAGCAAGTACAGTCCAGATGGGTAATACATGAGAAAGTAGTTTTATAGCATCATGTAAACACCTTATCTGCTTAGAGAAAAGGTGCGTATGGCTTCCAGTATATTGTATATATTCTTAAAGCACTTTTTTATTTTGATAGGCAAATATTGTAGCTGAAAGCATAGGTAAAACTGTTTTGTTGAGAGAACATCAAGAAACACATACTCCTTATTTCTTGCTCAGAGGAGAGAGATGATCAGAATGAAGAGACTTTTCTTCTCATGTAGGGGTGTTTCCTTTTGTTTGTTTAATTATTGACTATTTATTTTAGCAAAAGGGAGGTATTATTGACCACAAATTCTCTTGAATCTTTGATTCCTAACAAGGTTTTTTACATACATGGAAGCTTTAAATGTCTGACTCTGTAGAGTTATAGGTGATACATCTAGTTTTAAATGGCTTATAGTTTAGCAGAGATTTATGTACATTCTTAAGATCTGTAATTTTTTATATCACTGTTGTTCACTAAGACTTACCTCAGAGACACAGTGAAGCTACACTCCAACATAAGTTTGTTCATAAACTTTGTTTTGCAACTCAAAAGTAAGTTTTCTTCCTTGTGTAGTGTGGGAGAGGGGCTGTGATACATTATGTATGTGTGTTTTCCAGGCTGCAGTTGTGCTACCTAAGGAGAATTTTCCAAGCACAGCAGCTTATCAACCACCTCCAGTAACTCTCCACTCAAATCTGCCAGCTAAGTTGTTCATGTAATCAATTAAAATTACTAATTTATGTTAGCAGTGATTTAGTATTTAGAATTTATCATTACAATTTTCATTGAAATTAGTTTGTCAGGGATTAGAGGAGCTTCTCTGTCCCAAGCAAGGGAAGTATAAGAATGGTGACAAGTGTTGGAGGTAGTTTTTTGAAAAATGAGATCTGGTTATATTTTAATTAAACCACCACATCTGTTTTTGTATTCAACAACAGGTTGTGAATTTAGAAAGAATATTTCTAATATGTTACATTCCATTATGTTCATATAACCAAATTTGATTGCTGTCTTCCATCAGAAGCAGCTGATCTATATTTTATAATTTTTGTACTACGATAGGTAAAATCACTACTCTTGTTAAGGATTAGGATTCATTGCTCTTCAGGATTCAGCACATCTATTGTTGAGTATCTGAGTTTGTCTTAGCTTCTTTGTCGTAATAGCATGGGGGATTTTGATTAGGTTTTTGGACCTGTCTTTTCTTCCTATAGTTTCCACAATGAAATGTAACCAGTATCTTCTTACCATGGAGGGGTCCAAGTAGGAAGGATAATTCCCTCCACCAGCTCCCTGCCTCTCCCCTGCTTTAAGGATGGGGATGTAAACAGCAAGTGATTTTTGCTGACATTAGAGTAAGATTCTGTCCTCAGGTCAGCTTGTCAGGCTTTACACTGATGCAGCTACTGTCAGAATTTCTACCTTTGCCACTGGCCCTGTCCAGTGAGGTCCTGAAGTTGTTTCTAGATGTCCCAGAACATCCCATCAAACTTGAGTAGACTGTGCAGGGATTCTGATGGCTCTTGGTTTCAGGAAGCTTTGATGCTATAGATTAAATACTTTATCTATTATGTAATTTGCTGTCTTGTTGCAGGTTGCACTTAATTGTAATCAGGTAATTCACTTTTGTCTCAGATGAGAAGCAAGACATCTTGGCTGTAAGTGTAGGAGTGTTTGTGTAGCTGTAATCACTTACTGCTTAGTTTACCTCTTTGGTGGTCCATTGCTTTCAAGAGTACCAGAGAACTCTGTCCAATTGCAGGCTCTAGGGCTAAGCAAAAGAATTGCAAGTATTTTTTAAGTCTTGCCTAGTTCCTTTGATATACTGACCATTTCGAGCTAAAGAAATCCCATTTGAAAAAAATCTGTTTATACATGTACCTTAACTTAATGCTCTGTGCTCAACATGCCTCAGAGAAGTTATGTTCCACACATGTGTTCTCTCCCATTTTGAGTAAGTATTGAGAAACTCAACCCATCTGGCCATTATCAGACTTCACAGAAAGCAAGACAACAATTCCCAGTTTGATTTTACTTTTTTTTTTTTTTTAAATAAGAGCCTATTTTCCAAGCTTTTGATTAAACTGAAATACCTGGGTTTGAACCATGCGTTTAAGGACTCAGTCCTGAGAGTTGCCTATATCAGATAACTGGCTTCTAGATTTTAAAAATTTTGAATTGATTGTGAAGTGGAGGAACAGAATTGCTAAATGTTTTATATATTGAATATTTTATATATTGAATATTTAACTTCAGAATTGTCTAATTTCACTTTTAAATTGAAAATTTCAATTGAAACGTTCTCTAAGTCATTACCATTAATATACCATTACTCATTGTACCATTAAAACTTGTGATGGATCTGTGTGATTTTATAAAGAAATCAGTAAAGAAAAATAAGGTAGTTATAAAACTGAGACTGAGGTGCTCCAAGTTAGTGATAAATATCTTTAGGGACACAGGTTTGGCCCAGTGTGACAAATTCTGCATTCTCATTGCATCATGATGGCTGAAGAAAAAAATCAGTGCCTTTCATAACAATACTTGAAAGTGACTCTACAGAAATCTGGAGTACTGCTTGAAATAAGGTATTTGACTTTCATGGTCAGCCAGTTTCAGAGGGGTTTAATTCTACTAATTCTGAAACTGAAGAGTTTTCCTTCTTCATGTTTTTGAATTAAGTTGAAATTAAGGTGCTTATTTGTCAAGCTACTTTTCTTACAAAATACTTCAAAACGTCATTTTTTCTTTTTCTCAATCTTGTGAACTTACTTCTGAAACTACTGTTACCTCCTTTGTACACTTCTGAACAAACTTGGCAGGGACACTTCAAACAGCTTGCTGAAATTGTTGTTTGAGTGAGATGGAAGGCAAAACATGCACTGATCTAAAAGGGCAAAGGTGATGCTTCTTGGTATTTGAGGGGTGGAAGGTTGGTCTTTGTTTTAGATTTTTTTTCATCTGTTCTGCAGATCAGCAGAGATTCTTCACATGCAGAAGGTTGTGTGTAGAGGCAGCAAGGAAGGGTCAGGCTCTCTCACTGTGAAACCATTTCGCTTCATTTAGGTTCTGATGCTGGGATATCTAAAAATCCCAGAAGTATAATATTAGTGAAGGAAGTCACATTTGAGCACTTAACACCTCAATAAATGTCTCCATCTGGTTTAAGGGGAAAGACAGGATTTTTTTTTTCTTTGAGAATTTCAGTGTTGCTTTAGAATTAGACATTAGAAAATTTTTGTCTGCTCTGAGATACTAAACCTTTCTTTTTCCATTACATGTGATGCAAAGCCTTTCAAATGTCTGAATGTTTAAAAGATGTTGGTTTATATTTGTTGTCACAAAGTATGCTAAGCATTAAAATGAAAGCACTTCATCTACAGCTGATGTAGGTAATGTAAATTCTTCACAGTGTTGCCTAACAGTGTTCTTAACAATATTCATTGATTATGATCCTTTTTAAATAAAAGGTAAATGTCTTGTAATATTATAAGAACAAATAAATACACTGTAGAAGAAATGTCAGCCTCGAATATCAAGCCAACAAATAAACAGTGATTAAAGAATGTATGACTTTCTTCTGTGAAACCTCTTTCTCCCTGTAAAGTTTTTTCATGGAAAAATAAACATTAAAAAACTTTGTTTTCTTTCAAGGCTGGATTTGTCTGTCAATCTTTGCATGAACATAGATCTAGAAGTTATGAAATGTGTCTGCTCTAAGGTGTTACAGCTTGATTAAAGTCCTTTAATTAAGAACTACTATTTGTTTCATACTTCCTCTGCAGCCGTGGGTGTCAGACATCCATCAGTGAAACAGTGTGAGTCGTGAGGACTCCCCACCTTCAGAGTTGCCCAGGGGTCTGAAAAAAAAAGAGATCTGGGTTTATTTCATTTCTCTACATAAGAGAGTTTAGAAATGGTGTATTGCATGAGTCACAGGCTGCCTGATCAGAGCTGTTCCTTTATTACAGAGATCCCAGAGCAAACAAAGCTACTGGAATAGATCTCTCTGCACTGAGCTCCACTCCAAGCAGTGTTTGTTAGCCATGTCACTGTGCTTAAACTGTACCACACTTTGCAGTATGTGGGTGCCTGTTTAATAATAATTATGGTTGAACTGTATTTTAACAGCAGCTTCTAAAAAATGTTTTATTGTAATTGTTTTACTCAGATGATAGTTTTGCAGCTTTGACACAGAACATGTGAATACAGAGTGCTAACCCAGCCTCTCACGTGCACCAATACAACTGAAGATAGATATGAACATGCCTATGAAGATAATCCCTTATTTGTACTGCTCATCCTGTTTTCATTGGTACAGTGATTTCTCATTAATGAAAGCATCGTATGCCAAAAATTCTGTAATATCTGCAATAAGTGAGTCCCAGAAATAGTAGTGTAACTGTGCTGATTTTGTGTCAATCCTCCCCACCCCACTAAACATTATTTCTCATGTCTATTCATCTATTCAAATGTTTAAAACATTTATACACACTACTTACAAAACTCAGCTAACTTTCTTTGATTTTCATCCAGATGAAATATATTCAGCTTAACCTGATGCATTAAGTGAATATTACAAACATTAAAATTTATTTGTAATTTTTGTTTTATTATAAAGTGCCTCAAAAGCTTCTGCCAAGCCTAACTCAGCTAGCTTAGGCAGGGTCACAAAATCTCTCGGCATCTTCCTGAGCGTTTGCTTCAGATCATAAAGCTGAACACTTGCTGGCTTCCAGTCATCATCTCTGCAATGACACCTTCACCCCAACTTCTGAGTGTTCTTAAAACAATAAGTCTGTGTACACAGACTTGCACATTGTGTGCAAACAAATCTATGATGCTTTTGTGTATAATGGCAATTGTGTGACTGAGCTGGACTTGTGCACTTTGCCAGAGCCCAGGGAGGCACTGCCCAGTAGAGATTTCTGTGGTCACAAAGTCGCTGCTCTAGGAAACTATTAATTAGGTCGTTTCTAAAGGCAAGGGAAAGGAGCCTTTCATGTTAAAATCACTAACTGGGCCAAGATATTTTCTTGTTATTGCAAAGCATTCTTCAATCTGCCAAGAGGAACTTATCCAGAGGTTGGGTAAGTGGGGCTTTAAACGACTCCTCTCCCTGCCCTGTCCTTCCCATCTGAAGCAGTATCCTGTGACTGTTCAAATCATGCCCTGCTACCTCATCTGAATTTTATCTTTTCTGCCTGTCACCCTGGTGTTTTGTTCACACAATCCCACCAGAAGCTGAAAACAATACCTGATGGCTATTTTATGTGCCAGTGTGTGTAGCAAAGTCCTATCCTTGCTGTAACTGGGCTTTCTAAAGCTGTCTTACTCTCCTTTGCCCCTTCTTTAAGCAGAGAAATCAAAGCAGAGGTGAGGACTTCAGCCTTTGCATGTAAAAGGGTTGCTTTCTGAAGCATTGCTACAGCAGCACATGTTGTTTCTTTCTTTTTTTGGAAAAACATTACCAAGCTGTAACCCTTAGTTAAATCTCTCCATAATTTTTCCCTCTCAGGCATTCCCTTAAGCAGAATATATGAGAATGCCAGTGCTAAGAGCTCAGGGTGTAAATAGTGGGTATATTTTCCAAACACTGAACAAAGCTGCAATATTAAGGGGTACTTAGATATTGATGAGGAGGTTGTTTCAGTAAAACCAAATACTTAGTTAAATTTACCCTTGTGCTTTATATTCACTAGTGAATTCCATCTGCCATGAAACTGCAGTGTTATTTTTGAAGCTGTCATTGCAATTACTGTCCTTGAGAACTAAAAAGTTCTTCTCACACCAACTTCCTTTACTAATGATAAGGCAGCATATCAGGTTTAGCATCTACTTTGTACAGCAGGGCTTGGGAAAGTGCATCACTTCCCTGGTGAAGTGAACCTGCATCTGAGACAACAGCACGTAAGTGTGACGTGTTGTAAGCAGAGCAAAGCAGAGTCAGCAGTTTAATGATGTTTTTATTGATATAATGATTTATCATTAATGAAAGCATAGATGTGTGTCAGCAGCAAGCGTAAGCAGCCAAGGTCTCTGTGCCTTCCCTCCCTCTCCTTGTGCACACTGACACACTTGACTAAAGCAGTGATGTTTTCCAAGTTATCTTGGGTTGATACCAAGATACAGATCACCAGGAATGAGAGATGTAACCATTTTTCAGAATCTTAATACATTCAGCAAATGGGATCGCAGGAGAAAATACAAAATGGAAATGCACCAAGCAGTGCGTGGGAGCATCAATGCCTAAATGGCAGTTAAATTCAAAGGAAACTTGCTGGGGGCTACTGAGAAACTCATCATTTAAATTTTTCTTTTATTTATGCAGTTGAGTAAAGAAAATGGATTTTAATCTGCATTTTTGCCAAGTTCTTAGCAGTGGAAGTGCTATAAAGTGCTGCTCTTATTGCAGATTCAAATCAGACATGCATGTGGCAGAACTTCTTAGACATTACGAGGAAGGTGCAGAGGGTGTAATGGAGTCTCAAGCAGAGAGTGACAAAAATTTGCCTCACAAATTCACTGCTAAGTGTAAAATGAAACATCTACTGAATCATAACAGGATTAGTTACGAATTTTAACTAGCAGGGGATTAAAATTTTTATTTACTTGAGGATGCTGAACAGAATGATTCTCTTTACAAGAGGCTTAGATTAAATGAAACTGCATGAAATCAGGAAAAATGCGGAATTTAACCAAGAGAAGTGCAATAGGATGGGTGGTATATTTTATATAGAAGTGTAAGCTGGAATGAGATAGTCTTTAAGATCTCTTCCAATCCAAGTCATTCTATAATTCCATGATCCTATTTTCTTCTAAAGGCTACTGAATTCACTGAAATTCTCTTCAGTTTGGGAAGAGACTAAATTCAATCGTAAGTTTGACTCTGATACAAACTACATGAAGACTGAACCCTTAAGTGGAATAAATTTTCCTGCTTCTAACTGGGCAGTGGAGTTTATGCATTTCTCTCAGGCAGCAAATAGATGCATTTATCTCTGCATTGCTGTGCTCCTCTCATAAATCTCTGCTGAGTTTTTTCTTAATGACTGTCACATGACCCTTTACACTCTACATTCATCTCTGTAATTAGTTCTCCCAAAGCTTGCAGCCTGGTGTCTATCTGCTCATAGCTGCTTTCACTCCAAGGAAAAGTAATTTAATTTCTCTTGTATTGGAAAAAAAAAAATATTACTAAGCTGTACATCTCTTTCCCTTTTTACACTTTTTATTAGCAAGAGGTCCTGCTTCCTCTATTTCACTCCTGTACTTCATCCCACTAATTTGGCTGGCCCTATGCTGGCCACTGAAATTGCTCTCAGGAGGGTTTCTAATGATGCATTGTTGGCCACCTCTCTTCAGTCTTCCTGGCCTGCAACTTGCCTTCGACATATACAACCAGCTTTTTAGCCTTGAAGTTTTCATTTTGCTTGCCTCTGTACTTCCCTTTACTCCAGCTCTCTGCATACTTTGGAGGCTGCTCCTTCACCTTGTGCTCGGCTGAATAGTCTTTATCTTCCCCATCTCCATCTTTTGGTGGGAATTCCTGCGGACTGCCACTCTTCCTTCCATCTTCCCTTTGCACACTTTGTGTGCAAGTGGTACAAAGTTCTGAACCAGCAGTGCTGAGGAGTCAGAGCCCTCCCTCTCTCCTCTTTCTATTAAAGAAGTCTCACCCTTTCTCTTCCTTTGACTTTATAAAATGTAATATAGCTGAAAATTCCTAATCATCTGTTCATTATTCCTTCATGCCACCCTTTTGTTTTTCAAGAAATCTTGCTGATAACAGACAAGTCTTGTAACTCACAACATTCATTCAGTTTCACCATCTTGCTGAGTCCTCTAATTTGGACAGTATCTGAATTTTTGCAGATTTTTCCCCATCATTTGGCTGCTTTCGTTAGTCTGAACATTTGTTTTCAATGTTTCTACCTCGTGTCTCAGTTTCTACAATACATCATGTTAGTTACAGAATCTTGTCCTGCTCTTACCTATCCAAAATGTGACTCTGTCAAGTGTTTGCTTCATAGCCTGAAGGGTGATGACTGAAACCTGACTTTCTGGAATCCAACTGCCAGCTCTCCCTTCTCTCCCTTGGATCAAGCATATGCTGCATCTTCACATATTTCAGTGTGTCTCACAACACACTCATTTCCTATCTGCAATGTTTTTTCGAGATTTTTTTCAAGATACCAACTCCACCCTGTTTTTTTTTTTAATCTGTCTGCACCATTATCCACTATTATTCTTGCAAATATGGCACAAAGTACCTCTGAGGCTTCCCTTAATTTTCAAAAGGATTTCCTCATCAATGCGGGCAAAGCCTTTCTTACAACACTGAAATATTGTCAACATTTAGGCTTTCCTGGACTAAAAATCACTCTTGAACCAACAATATCTCCTTGTTTGCTGTCAGACTCTGACTGTTGCCTGTGTTGTACCATTTGTTGCCTGGTGTTGTCCATCAGTTGTAGGATCTCTCAGGACATGGGACTTTCTTATTCCTCTATATTTACAGAGCACCCAATGCCATGGAGTTTTTCCTGAGAACTGTGGTAATATAAATGGTAATAACAGTTGGTATGACAGGTTTATTTCCCTGGCAGTGCTTCATCTTAGCAAAACAGCTTTTAAAATTGATTTGGGAGCCAGAAAAATAAAGTGAATGACTTGTACCAAATTTGAATTTCTGCTTCCATCGTTCCAATTTCTTGCTTTTTCATTGTCCCACTGAAGCTTCAGCAATGTATAAGCAAATAAATTAAAAAAACTTCCTTGAACTGGGGGGATTATGTCCTTAGTCCAGGAATTCCGGAAGGGCACATGGAGTTCAGCTGAGCTGGATGTCTCTCCAGGTTCAAGTCCTAAAGGATCCAAAGATTTTTATCATGCTTTTTATAGGGATGTTTGATCACATGCTGAAAAAATGTTGAAGTTGGCTAGAGATGCATCTGTTTTCACGATATTTATTGGCTTTTTTAGTTTGTTCCAGTGGATGAAGAAAAAATTGATTGAAACAGATAAAAACCAAAAGAGCATTGGACATAGGGTTTGATCCTTCACTGACTTCCACCAAAATACAGCAGATCCCTCACATGGGAGGGAAGGGATGGGCCTTCCCACTGCAGGCTGTTGCACAGGGCACATTTGCAGTGTCTGTAGGAGGCAAGGTTTGTGGCTGTATTTAATTCCCATAGAGATACACTCCATGGCATTGGAAAATCCTCAAGGCTGTCTCCTGAACCACTGGTTGTTACCCTGGTATGAGGTTTGAGTGACTAATCAATGATCTTTCTTAACACCTCCTCACTTTTTGGCACTGAGCATCTGCAAGATCATGAACAATTCCCTTAATTTAATTTGAAGGATTAGGAACAGGGCAGGATTCAATCTCCTCAGCCACAGACCCTCTCTTCTGTATGAGCTGTTCTTTCCACATTTCTCCACACTCAGCATCAGAAGCTACTTCCCATCATTCCCATATTCTTTGCTACATGTGCTACCACTGCTCCTGCAGAGTGGTACAGGATGGAGTGGAAGATCTCAGCTCCCTCTGCCAGGAAGAGGCTTTTGGCTGTTTGGACTACAGGTTGTTTCTTCTGTACCAGTTGGATGGGACTGTTCCATGGGAAGCCTGTCTCAGTAGAGAAGAAAGATGTGGTGACCCCTTACTTGCTGTTGGGACATACTGCCATGCCCTGACTGATTTAGTTCATGGAATAGTGGTGATTTCACCCTCAGAGTGCAGAGCTGCAGCCCAGGCAGGAGGTAATGAAAGGCATTTATACCTGAGACCAGCAGTGTGCCAGGTTTGGTGTCCCCTGGTCAATAAGGGAAGGTGGAAGCCTTGCCCTGAGATGGAGTTGTGTGAGACCTCCATGCCAGTGAGGAATCACAGAGTACTCCGGCTGCAGTGCAGCCACCCAGACAGATAGATGGTCAGGAAGCAATTTTTTGGGGGAAGTTCTGCAATCATACATAAATCTTCTGGCCTGGCCTGGTTTATTTTTACCTTTAATCCTGAAGAATTCCTGTCTGATATTCTAACCTTGTTTTCTGATGTTTTATTAGAACTAACTTGCAAAGCTTCTTTCCAGTATGTATGGAATCCTGAGCTCAGCTCTTCACTAAAAGCTGCCCTTTTAACTCTTTCACACCTTCCCCTGGTTGATTTTTCTTTTCAGGTAGTACAGCATCTAAGGAAAATACTGGAAGGAACAATATGCTGTTTTCCCTTCTATGTAAAATGAAGGCACTTGAAGAGCAAAGCACCTAGGACATGATACTAACCTGAGAAATAAGCATCTAAGACTCATAAAATTAAGAAAAAAATTAAAATATTATCTTATGATCTTAATTTTTTTTTCTAGATTCCCTAACTTTGGTTTATTTATTTTCCAATCTGAAGAGAGTCACATGTATCTTTCAAGACTGAAAAAACCTGTAGCTCATGCAATTAATATTCTAGTCAAGAATGTAAGGCTGCATAACCAAAGCTGTCATAAAACACAGCAGAGCCCAAGTCAGGTCTTGTTATTTACAGCAGTGGAATTTGAAAGTACTCTGTGGTTGTATATCAGTGTCCTGATCCCCTAGACCATAATTAAGCTCTATCCTAATTGGTAGTGGCTTACTAATATTTGAGCCAGCTTTCTAGAATGCTTACCTTTCCCCTGCCCCTGAATATCTAGCTGTTTAACTTCAGCTGAAAATATGGGTTTAGGGGAGGTTTTTTGTTTGGTTGGTTTGTTGGTTGAGGGGTTTTTTGGTTGGGTTTTTTTTTTTTTTTTTGAAAGGTGTTCTCAGCTTTGACTTACAAACCTCTAAATGAGAGTAAAATTTTTTTCATATTTTTTTTTTCTACTGAGAAAAAAAATTCATTTTTAAGTGTCATCTTTTCCTCAGAGGTAAAATTGTGTGTCCTGATGAGCAGTACATGGCAGGCATGGGCGTGAACTGCACCAGGGCCCTGATGGCAAGTGAAGGGCTGTGCAGAACAGGAGCTGCCCAGAAGAACCAACAGCCTGAGAATGAACTAAGCAGCAGAAATTGGACATTACTTGCAGATGGAGTGCAATGAAATAAAAGCGAGATGTTTCAGATCAGTACAGTGAGTAAGAGCAAGTGGTTGGAGTAGTCCTTGCCCTGCCTGATGCCTGCAGATGTCACAGCTCTCAATATTTCCAAGGTAGGGCTGAGCTGTTGGCAGGGTCAGGCAGCTTACAAGCAGTGTGTGTAGCAGCATCTGTGCTCTTCCATGCCAGGTCCCCTCAGTGCCAAGGAAAGCTCCTACACAGCTTTCATTTGCTAGTTTACACACAGTGTCTGTCAACAAACACCCTAGAAGACAAATTCTGTAAAAGATCTGTTTCGGAAGACTATGATATTTGTAGAGCACCTATTGACCCCTGTTGATTTGCAAAATTTTGTGGATGCTTCATTGTCCAGGTGCATTGCTGCTGGTGACAAAGAGTTTATTCACTCCAGCTGAGGTCTGCCCGTAAATAAACACATAGCTGCATAAACACACACCAATTTATTCATGTGCCTACCACACTGGGGCTCCAGCCCTAGCTTGGGATTGCCGAGTGTTGCTGTAATAGGCTTGAATGATGAAAATTACAGATTCTTTCTTAGATGTCCATTATAGACTTTAAAAATCCTTCACTTCCTTATTTAAAACCTTGACTGCAGATCACCCCCTCTCCAGGAGAACTGACAGCCAGTTTTAAGCCAGCCTGTATGATGACAGATATGTGATTATATTTAAATAGCCCTGTCATAAAAAGCATTTCCTAGATTTTGTTTTTCCCCTTAGCCTGCTATTTAAAAGGTTGCACTGCATTTTCTGTGTACTTCATGAAAAACCTTCTGCAGTGTGAGAAAAGAATTAAAGACCTTGAATGAAGCATGTAAATATCATTTATCATACAAAATAAATATGTAAAAAATGCATAAAAAATTTCTATAATGGGTCTATGAGAGCTTCTCATGGTGGCAAAAAATGTTCCAGTCTGTTCAAAGCACAGATGAATTTGAATCTCTTTTCCAGAGAAAGGCTCCTGTTGCTAATCTCCCCTGTCCTGCTACTTGAGCTTGCGAGCTTCAGAGATGATAAGAGCATGTTATTATGCAAACTATCAAAGTTTATTTACACAACTTCTTAAAACAGACCCTTTCAGTGGTATGGCCAGGTGGCTAACATCCATTGTCAAATTTTTATGCATGCCAGTTTGGTAGTACACATTCTCCATCCTGAAAGCAAACTATAGCCTACTGTACAATGCTCTGTCATCCTAAATCTGAGGGGTTAACATGCTCTCAACTTTAAACTCCTGGAATCCTTCTTTTCCTTTTGATTTTAAAATCTATGAACATTTGAGCACATCCTCAATAAACACAATAAAGAATCAAATGATCTAAGCAGCTTTAAGTCCCAAATTAAATTATATATCAAGCAGCTATCTGGCAATGCAGTGCTAGTCTACCACAAAGTCTTTCATCCATGCCAATCCTGTGAGCACTCCAGTGCTCCCAAATTGTCAGGAGAGCTCTCTGTTCTAAATATTTTTAAGTGGCTTAAGCGCTTAAAGACTCAGTTCTGGGATTCCCACCTTAATGTTCCCTCAAAGGATCCAATTTACAAAGGATGGCTGTTCAATGCTTTCTGAACAGCAGGCTGTTCACCTTCTGGGATCTATAAACTGAGGCAACAATTTCACTGCAAACCATTTATAACAGCTAGGCATTGTTAGGTCTTCTCCTGTATTTTAAAAAGTATTGCTTCTGTATGGGATATAAATCACAGAATAAAATGTATCAGGAAAAAATTGGAAATGGAGATACCACTTTCTATACAAAGGAAATATTGGAAGATTTATTATCAGAGATTTTCTTAAATCTGCTTAGACAGCCAGGACCTCTTCCAGAATGGATATGGCTGCAGTTTTTCATATCCATAGATCAGCAGTTTGTGGGGGATCTTTGGAGAGCTCAGACTCCAACCAAAAGGCACCAGCAATATTGAAATGTTTTCCAGTGAGCACGAAAGTGCCAAGGGCTGCTGGAAAACACCACCCCAAATGAGGGTCTTGGTATCCCATCTGCACCTCACCAAAGTGGTGAATGTGGCAGTGGGAGCTTTTGTGTGTGTTGAGAATGTCTCTGGCTCAGTGCCACAGGGACCAAGCTTCAACTGGAACCTTTAGCACATCAGGGCATTATTGTTGGGGAAAAAATTATATTCTTATGCCTTAAATCAAGTTACAGCAACCTAAAAAGATCAGCTGGACATTTATGGCCTATGTCACCAGCAGGGTTATTTAAGTGAAGGGCATGGTAATTTAGATTACTTTGCCATTGATGTGGCCAAGACCACATCTCCAAAATGGCAGCAATAACAGAAGAAGAGTCACCTGAATGAAGGTGCGAATTCTAGACAAACTCGCTGAAAAACTCTTAGAAACTTGACTATTTTTCACAGGAGGGGAAAAACAAAAAGGGTGCTAGAACCTTTCACAATGCAAACACTTAGCAAACATTTCCACAACATTGGAACCCAAAAATTATTTTGACTTCCATGTCTGTTTTGATATTACTTCCCCTAACAGTGGCAAGTGCCTCAAAACTGCATAGTGCTTTCCAGCTAAAGCTTGACCTTTGCTGCCTTTCTTCTTCAACAAGTGACACTGATAAAATTATATAGCAGACAAAAAAGCAAATTAATCATCCAGCTATGAAAGACTTATTTTGAAACTCTAGGAAAATACATATCTGGGCATGACATTCAGGAGCTGATTAAATCACCACAATTGCAATTCCTGAGAAAAAGGCCACAAGTAAAGTTTGCAAAGATATGCAACAATATCCATGAACAGTAAAACCAAGACTTCTGAGAGTGTGTGTGGCATTAGGGAGGACAAAAGCACTCACAGAATATTAGAATCATAGAGTATTTTGAATTGGAAGGGATCATACTGTGAGTTTCCTTCATATAGATATAATTTTCAGTGTGGTTACATCTACGTTTATCTAAATTGTATTCGGAGACTGGAACTTTTGTTGGCCAGAAGGCTTCCAATTGGAAGTGAGCAAGTATTGTCCACTTCATACCTATTTAATATCTATTACTGGCGTTGTCAGTTTGCTCTCAATGGTCACACAACATGCTCCAGGAATATCTCATCATATCTAACTGGCACTAGGCTGACTGCAGAAGAGCAAAACACTGAGAGAATTGGGACAGAAAAGTGCCTTTTAGCAGATCCTTCCAGGACTGAGTTAAGTGCAGGGCTGAAGAGACAATAACAGACATCTTTATGCAGTACATTTCATCCCCAGATATGATTAATCTTGAATAGCTGCTGCCACAACTGAGCTGATCTATGGATGAGTGGACTGCACCTCTCTATCCCAAACCAGAAAGAATGTGCAGAAAGCGAAGATACACAAATTAAATCCAGCCAACATGTTCATTACTTTATTTATGTTGGGAAGGTGAAAGACAGAGCAGACTTTCTAGACTATTTTGGTAACTGGAATGATTTAAAAGCATGGCTAGGCAGCAGTGTGCACAGACTTTAGGCTGTTCTGCCAGCTCATCTAAGTCATCTGCAGCATCACTTGCTATTTGGTTACTAGAAATCCTTGGGGTTGAGCCCTTCACTCATGCTGCAGAGTTCCAAAACATTTCATCTGGGTTTTTCTGTTTATCACTTAAGGACAGGTGCCACAGAGAGTATAACTGGATGGGCAACTTTCTCTGTCTTTGTGCTCTGCTTTTGGAGTCAGGCCCAGGATGCAATGACAAACCAGTGCTAGACTCACATCAGCTGCAAAGAGGAGTCATTGGGAGCTGCAAGGTCCTGCAGCTCATTATGGCTTGGGAATGCCTTTGGAAGATGAAAACCATCGTTACCGTGACAGGGAATGAGCAGTAGAGAGGCAACGGCCCAGGCTTCTGATTTTCGTTTGAGACACAATGCAAGAGGGGGGAAACATTTGTAGTCTACTCCAAAGTGGGACAGGAGGTTTTTGTCCATTTGTCAAGAGTGTCTCCTCCTCTTGAGGTCTGGAAAGTGAGGTATGACACTAATAATTGCAAATGTGAGCTGAACTTTCAAGGTAAACCTTCAGTAGAGCTGAACTGAGACAAGGCTTTCTGGAAGTGAGTTTGCTGTTCTTAATACAAACTTAAGTTTACATAACACCCTTCATCTCAGAGGTCACTTGAGGGCTGTGCAAATACAGACCAGGATATTAATGTACCACCTTAACATATGGAAACACAAATCTATGGCACATCATACAAGAACATGGCATACATAACAACTACAAGATGTGTTGCTCCCTGCTATTCTATCACAGGAAATAAAGTACAAATAGCTCTCTTCGCTGCCATCTGGAGATAATACCCCTGTTTTTAGGACTTTTTAATGACTGCATAAGAGCAAAGCCTTGTATTCATATGACAGTGGAATAATGAATGTATTAATGTTGGGTTGGATGCTAGGCAGGTGCTTAAAACTGACCCCCTAGCAGACCCAATTGCATGAGTTATTCTGTCATGCACCCCACTTTAGGGACCAATAATCCCTAAACTGTAGAGATGACTCATCTCATCACTGCTACGTGCTATCTACACCTGCAAGGGATTGAGAATACCTGAACAAAACACCAGGACTTCTCCATATAATTGTGGGAAAGGCCAATGGCACCCAAGTGGGACCCTTTTCCCAAGCAAGGCTGTGCTGTTGGTCCTCTGCTGCTGTCCCAGGGGCAGGAAGCTCTGGCACCTCCCTACTGTGGCCCTCACAAGCACATGTGGGTGGCTAAACATAAAAAAAGAGATTTCTGCAGTCAAATATCGAGTTGGTGGTTAGATCCTGCTGGGGCTGGGCACTGGGCAAGTGCAGGAAATCTGATTGCTCTCCCAGAGCAGACTTACACACCACCTGAGCAATGGTCTGAATATCACCTTTAAACACAAGTCTTCATTTCAGTGTTCTCCAAAGTCTTCCTTGAGCTTTTAAATCTTTGCCCTGAAAACATATTCTCTTCATAAGATACATGATTTAATAACCATTTTAAAAATAATAATAATAAAGAAAGAAAATTGAGAACCCAAGTTCTGCACAGTAAGGTCAAATATTCAGTTCCTTCTCCAAGCTGAGCTCATCATGCTTGGAAAACTCAGGACATAGCTGTTTTGGTCCAGCTTTTCTTTAAAGCATTTTAACCTGATGTCCAAAACAAAGCAGTAAATTAGATGAACCAGTCAGCTGAAATTCAATGTCTTTAGCTGAAACTTGGCATGTAGCTGTGCCAGCTCAGTTATAGATTTTTTTGATGACTCTTTGGCTTTTTATTTCTCTCTGTGCCTTTTTTTCCCCTCCTCTTTGTTTTCTGCCTTAAAATGTATTTTCCATTACAGTATTTGAGCACAGGAAAACACCACCTTACTAACTTCTCTAATGTAGCCATTTTACTTAAATATTCTAGGCAATGGAGGCATTTTCTATTAAACTTATAGGTTGTTTTCATTCTGTCATTGGAACATGGTTTTCAATGTAAATTATTTTGTTTCTGAGGTTTATAGAAATGACTGTAATGTGGAAAATCACTTTGCTCAAATGGAGCTAAACGAAACCTTAATAAACTACAAAAGCTTATGATCCTGATCAATGCAGGGACATCTACTTAATTTCCATTGCTGAGTTCTGTAATTCTAGCACCAGTGAAATTAGTTTTTCCCCATGTAAATCCTAGTTCAAACACTGAATAATGCAGTATATTTTGAGGATTTAAGTTCCATCAGCGCACATTTTAGGAGTCACTTCACATCAAAGTTAATAGTGCATTGTTTAAAATTACCAAGGAAATTTTTATACAGCCAGTTTGTTCCCTTTTCTTTCTCACCTGGACCTTGTCGTGATGATAGCAGCACTTTAAAAAGCCCTGTGTGGTGTTTGCTCACAACATCATTATACCCTCACTTTACTTTTAGGTCATTACCACCTTGAGAGTGCCTGGAATGGCATGGCAAAAGGTAATTGAAATTGTCACTCTGTTCTCATTCCTCAGCTCATTGAGAGCAACGCTGATTACCAGGGGTAGTCAGAGCTGCTTAGAAATTGTAAACTTCTGCCCTTTCTCTGGTTTCTGGATTTGGTGGCTTGTTGCTAGCAATTTCAAAGAAGCCATGGTTCTCCAGCCCAGAGAGCAATATTTACCTCTTTTCTTGAACTGGTCTTGCTTCTCTAATTTCCTTCAATAAGGGAAGCAGAAACAAACAAACAAAAAAATCCAAACTTTGAAACTTCTCTTGGGAGATAAAATAAGCTAAGGTAGCTTTCTAAGGGAGTAGGAACCAAGCTGAAGTTGGCTTTCTTAAATTCAGCTTTAAGGCTTGACCTTCAGTGCTACAGATCACATGAACACCGACAACATTTCTATAGCCATTCTGTTCCTAATAACCCCCCAAAAGAATGACACCATGCACTTTCATATGGCAACAAAGGGAAGTTTGAAGCATTTGAAAGGTTTCCTGCGAGTGTTACTGTTCTACAGGCATACCTTAATACTAAGTGAACGAGAATTAGATGCCCAACCCTTTCATTCTTACAGTCATTCCTTAATGAAGATGGAATCTCTGTCTTCTTTATGACAACGAGAATCCAGAAAAGCCCCACTAAATGAAATAGTACAAATACAATTCTTTTTTTGTATACAAAGAATATTAATCACTGCAGTAATGGAGTGTATATCTTTTAGTCTAAGTGCAGAAGTGTCTTTCACATCTATTTACATATTTCTTCAAATATTAATGCATCAAACTTCAGCTCTATCATGGGTATAGCTATCTCAGAAGGATGTACCTCAGGCACTGAGCTATGGAAAAAGAAAATAACTGGCTCACAAAAGAAAGATTTTAACAGAATTCAGAGTGGAATCCTTATCTCCTTTCCAGCCCTTCCTTTTATTATAGCATTTTTTCTTTTCCTTGAATCATGGAAAAAAAGAAATATAGCTTAATGCAGATTTTATCCTCTGTAGAATAGCTGTGAAATAGAAGCTCCACAAAGTCACTGTCCTTTACAGTGTGAGTGACTCATTAGCAGTGTCAGGGGTTATTTGCTCTTCTGATCTGCTCATCCACAGGGCTGCATCCAGGAGCCTGTTTACTCAGGATTCCTTCCTTATGTGTATTATTTGCTGTAAGTAAAAATACTTTCTCCCCCCAGCCCTTGATTGCCTGGAGCTGGTACTCTCCAGCTGTGAGGTTGTACCCTGTCACTGGTGGTAGTCCAGCACTCACCCAGGCTCGGTGAGAACAGGCAGATGGTCCACGTAGGTGGGATGTTGGAATGGCGTTTCAGAATGTCAGCAGTTTTAAGAGCTAGCTGTCATTCATTTTGGAAGTGGGACAGACCAAATCCATGGGTTTTCAATCTTAAAGCCATCTGCAACTTTCCAGAGTTAGCTTGTTTTCCTGGAAGAGCATCCAGCACACTCCAGGCTCCTTGGCTCATCCTCTGTGTGTTCAAGGGGATGGCAGACTTCATCCAAAGGAGCAATCCCTCTGCCATCACTTAACAACATGCAGTAAATGAAACAGTTAAAGATAATCTAGTAAACCTGACTCCATGTTGTTGCCATATCAGTCTTCCTAACAGAAGTGCATGAGGAAAATCTCACCCTCTGTGGTAGTCATAGATGGGGATTGCCCAAAATCAGATTCTTTGACTAAGATGCATCTCTATAAACAAAACCAAAATGGACAAGAGCAAGTAGAGTTTGATGGGAGGAGAGGGAACGTCCTCTTTCTCCATCACACTGCAACTTAAGTTGGTTGATTTATTACTAGTTTATCACAATTCAGCCTAAGGCTTTAGAAGTGCAAATATTTATATGGTCTTTCTCCCTTCTTTACACTAAAAAGTCCAGACTAGTTATTACATGCTATTTTTATTCTTGCTCCATCTCTATAGAGATTCAGTCAGAAACATGCATCAGTACCAAAGAGAACTATTTCTCCTTTTACAGCTTTTTTTCTCTGTTCATGTTTGGTGACTCCAAAGACTGAAAATGAGAACACAACCTCCCATTACACAAGAACATTCCCAGTGGGCAGACTGTTAGAGATGAAATATCAAATCACAAGCACTGTACAGAGATTTAAAAGAGGAAAATTAAAAGCTGTATCATTTGATTAACCTCTGTGTCTCACATTTCAAAATTAATGATAATGAAGTGTACTTTCATGTAGGCCTAGAAATACTTCTCAGAGAATTTGAAAGCCCAGAACACTGTCATTTACTTAATGCTGAGATTGCTCTATGCAGTTTTTAATTGTTTCTGAACACCTTTACAAGACAGAATTTGCAATACAGATCCAAATTTTCACCGTCTTGCTCCCACTGTCCCACTTGCTTCACTGTTGAACAAGCCTGAGACAGAAAGCTGATAGTTTAGTTCAACACTATAATTAGGTGATGGCTAAAGTCAAGTCACTGATTTTCCAGAGACTTTCCTTTTCTCGTTTTCTCTTTCCATTGAATAGAAAGAAGAGAAACTTCCAGGTGAACAGAATTGTCTGAAGCAAATTAGTTTAATGACAATGCCTTTTCCATGAATCAGTGATGCACATTAAAGATTCAGAGTGCACTTTAGAACAATCCAAGATGTGGAAAATAGTAAGATACCAGTGCTATCCCCCTCTAAATTATAGATTGAGAATTAGATTCCACTCTCAACCATGCAGGTGCAAATCCATTAATTTTGGAGCAGCTGCTTCAGGTTGACACTGAAGTGATTGAGATCAGAACTCTCCTGGGGAGCTGGTCCTTTCCCATGGCTCACGGCAAGCAGGACCTACCTGATGCCTCGAGTGGTCCTACCAATCACCCTCTTCTCTACCATGCTGAATTATAGCATGTGTAAACTAAGGGATATTATAGGTCCATTTCTTTATGTTGTAGCAGGTTGTGTGGGAAATTGATGAATGTTTCTGAGAGAAGCATAATGAAATATTTGGAAATCCAGTTCAGTTGTTTCTCTTTAAACATCCATGGGTCCATGTGGTTGGGTGGGACATCCATTTGGTGGGGATCTTTGAAAGTGTTAAGCCTAATGTGGGTTTACTTCAATAAGTAGATCTCTGTTTCCATTGAGAAACATTTTGCAAATACACAAATAGAAAAAAAAAATACGTGAAGCAATGATTTAGTTTTCTTTTCCTCTACTGCATGTTTATTTATTTAGCTATATGTTGGAAAGCTTTCCACTTAGAATATCTGTATATGCTTTGACAGAGTTTACAACCTTTCTGATAGATCCCAAAGGAGTTCTAGGTAGTTTTTAAATGCACACTAGCAAAACAAATCTGTTCTTAACACCCCCTTCCTGCATCCTTCTGAATCAGTGAAGCATAGGATTTTTGACCTCTTTAAGGTACAACAGAAGGACATGCCTAAATTATGCATTGCTGGTGAAGGAAGAGCTGTTATGAAAAACTTTGGCACTTCTTTGGACAGATGCTCAGGTGTGGTAAACGAAGAAAATCAGCCAGAATTCCATACTCACATCAAAGGGAGATCTAAGTGACATGCACTACACCTGAGAGGGTCAATGTACAGGGGTAAAGATGCATGTTGATGTATCATTTCAGATGTAACAAAATTGAATGATGAAGAATTTACAGGGTTTTCCTTCAGAATTAAAAAGTGACAGTTGAGAAGAAAAAATAAGAGTCTTGTTTTTTTACAAGTTTAGAGCAATTCCTGTCATGAGAATTAGGCTGGTGTGGGGTTCATAAACCTTGTTTTGCCAGACTTTGCCTCTGTGAGTGCAGCAAAGGGCAGTTTTCAGCCTGATGAGCTTCCTGGCCTGCAACTTCTAAGCAAATAAAACCCATGATGTTTGTATTCCCTTATGCAGCTAGTCCCAGATTCCTCCATCCTCAGACAGCACAGTCTGTATTTGCAAGAATTTGCAGATAGATTTAGATAAATTTGTCTGAGTAGCAAAATAACATGAGGATTAAGAATTGCCTATAAAATGTGAGCTTTGGTAATAAACCAGAATGTGTGGGAGTTCTGCTCTAAGGAAGCAAGCAGTATGTCTTTAGTCAAGGAGGCTCAGTGAATAAAACCTTCTCAGTATGGTATTAAAATGAACTTCATACTAATTTTGGCTTGGCTTGTGTTAGATGAAAATACATTAATTTTCCAGCAGCAGGAAAGCCCCGTGTGTTTTCATTTCGGTGGTCATGGAAGTGACAATACATTAGAGGGCTTTGAGAAGGCAGGGGGAGAGCAGCAAGCTGTTAGTACTTTTACATTTGAGTTGCTCTTTGGGCATCATCCTGAGGTGCTGCTGCCCCATCCTGCCCCAGATTACTGCTTCAGGAAGGGTAAGTGATGCACATGCTCTGAAAGGACGGTCTTATGGGCAGTCTGTCCAAGCAAAAGGGTGAAGGTCACAGAAATGAATGGAAAAGATCATTATAACTGTGTTGTCTTGCACAAAGTACTTTTTTGTTTCCCTCTGGATTCCTCCTTCTGCTATCAATGGGGGCATTCCAAATAATGAGATTTTAAAGGGGAAAAGATGTAAACAATTTGCTTTGGTATGCCAGAGACAGACTTAATTATCTAGATATTTGTTGGATGTGTCTGCAAACCATTACAGGCTGAATTAAATCCCTTTGAAAAGCCAGGTCCTATTCCTCTTTAGTGTTCTTTAACATCTAAACACCCTAATAAGTAATACGTATTTGTGTTAATTAGGCAAGTGTCCTTTGCTCCTTTTCTTGTTTAGAGGAAAAAGCCCAGTCAAGGGGTGTCCCAGGAGACCAACCTGCCCACACCTCCTCCTCCTCCATGAAAATTGCAGGGGCCCCAAGCCTGAGCAAAAGAAACTGCAGCAAAGAAGTGATGGGCTCCCAAAATATCCATTGGCTTTAGTCAAAGGGAAGAGACCAAGGGTTGGGAAGGGGAAGCACGGGCAGCACTTGGGCTGTGGGCAATGAAGTGCTCTAGCAAGAGCTGAGTTCCATGATGGTTCCATTCATCCTGAAGTTTGCTTAAGCTGCTGCAGATGACACATCTCATGTTCTCTCAGAGTTTTCTCTTAAAATGGAACTTAGTCTGTTTGCTAATTTCTATTCACAGTGAGGCGATGTTGGGTCGAAGCGATGCTTCCCTGCCAGTGTTTCTCCAGTGCCTCAATTGGCTTCTGAAGATCTAACAGAAGTAATTATTTATGTCCTTTTGTTTTGTAAAGAAAGCCTGAATATAATGGAGGGGGTTCCTTCTCCCCAGGCCCTCTCTAGGTAGAAACACTGAAGTGACTGAGTGCTTAACAGGGCATTTCTCCAGCGCTGCCAGGAAGAAATTGAGCTTGAGAAGCACAGACTGTCCCACCCATCTCAGCCAGGCCTGGATTCCAAAGCCTAATAACGCTCATCTTTGTGCAGGGGTACAGTGCTGGCCACAGATGTATGGGACTTTCTGCTGCCACCTGACCTCTTTAGGGTGGGGTCTATGTTATCAAAGCTGAAGGGTTCATCTGATCATCATCTGTATTTTCTTCACCACTTCTGCCTGGCAAAAAAAAAAAAAAGGTTATAACCAGCAATAACATTTCTAGAGCGTGAGGTTGAAAGCAAGGGAATTTGTGATTAAATGATGTGTTAATATCAAACATCTAACAAAAAACAATATTAGTCCAAGCCAATCAATAGCCAAGGAATATGTATGTGGGGTGGGGAAAAAGAACAAAAAAAAAGGCTGTTGTTTTGGTTTTTTTTTTCCATTTTCAAGCTGGAGGCAGGTTATAAAGTAATTCTGGGAAGAGTTGGTCACCAGCAGTGACTTAGGACCCAGAAACAAAAATCTCCTTTTTACAACCTTTTGATAGACTGTTTCATGGAACAGCTGGAGGTCTGGGGGGACAGTGGCTGTGCTCAACCTGCTTGCTGTTTTCCATATGTTCAGGGAAAGCTGGAAGGGACTGTTCATACCATCCACTGACCACAAGATACCACTGTTGATTTAATACAATACCTTATATTTCTATTGCTAAATAGAAATTTGGGACATAAAGAAAACACTATTTCACAAGACTTAGCATGTTGATGGGGATCTGCAGAACAGCCTATTTATGTCAGGAAAAAACCTAGGATGGGGCTTATGTCCATCTCCGCATTTATATCCCAAAGTTCTCAGATCAGAAGAGGATCTTTTTCCCTCTTTTTCTCCTCCATTACAGAAAACAACCTGAAAAGAACGTCCATATAAGGATTTAGAAATCAGGATCTGTCTAAGATCTCTTCCTGAAACCTCTGTATATATGGAGCAGTGCTTAAATACCAGGTTCCCCTTAAGCCTTTTTAGAGAAAATCACAAGATTTCATAAGCTTTGGAGCTTGTGGACTCCCAGATCTGACAAATTACACAGGTGGAACCTACTCCTGAATTTATAGATCTGGATTTAGGTCTGCTTTTACATCAGCCACCAGCCAAAGTTCATGCTGCTTGGTGGTCTGGTTCAGGTCTGTCTGTGATCCAAGGATTAGGAGACAGTAAAACCTTCTCTGGAAAGAAGACATCAGTTAAAAGAGACTTCTTTGGTTTCTGCTGGATAAAGCTGCACTGCCAAGTAACCACAAACTGTTCAACTCACTGTGATTTAATTCTTTTGCTAAGAAAAACAGTTCTAAACCATCTATATTCCTACAATAATGGACACTGGCCATGCTTAATTTTTAATTTTAAACATGTGCTATTATTATATCACCAGCCCAGATTTCCTGGTCTACCACTTACTGTTCTCACTAAAATGTGACATGCATAGCAAGCCAACTGCTATGGCCCAGCCAGGCTCCCTGACTCCCAGGATTTCCCTGGCCATGCTCAGGTCCAGTCCATTGCTTTGAACTGGTTTGTGCTCCAGCTCAGAGCTGTGCTGCAGAGCACACCTGAGGCTGGGGCATCAGATTGGTGTAGGGTCAGGTGTCAGAGCTGGCCCTACTGGACCCAGAAAACAGATAAACATCCTCCAGGTTTAATGCTGAACTAGCTAGATCAGGTGTTCACAGCAACTCAGCAACACTGTCAGTAACCTAAACCCTAATCAGGTTAAAATTTAATCAGAGTACTTGAGGGAAGTGCAAAAAAAAGAAAATTGATCTTGTCAAAATAACCTGTCAGGCCAATGATGGTGCTAAAAGTTAAAGCCACTGATTTCCAGAATTTTACTGCATTGTGCTTCCACTGGGTATAAGGGGAAGAGGTAAGTGTTCACACACACACAATATATGCAGTCTCCTCAGTTATAAACCAATGAAATATTATTTGAGGTTGCTATTAAAACTACTACTCTTTTCTGTATGCCTTTAGACATCTAACAGGAATGCTTTAATGTTTTTTTAGAATGTAATGCATTCCACCCACAGGATGAGCCCCCTATATTTCTATTAAATAACACCATACTGACTGATGCGCTCGGTAAGCTGTTGTGGCTCCTTCATGCATCATGTTCCTCAGCTGCATAGAGTTACTAAGCCAAACTTGATCCACAGTCTGTATAGGGAGGGCTGATAGTAATGAGTACCTTTTTCACTTTGTAAGAGGTAGAAAGAAAAATGCTGATTTTATAGATATTGTCGTATTGTTATTAGGTGATTTGAATGTGAAGAAACCACTCTTTGATATACAAAACAAGACAAAAACTTTTTTCAAATTATGTCAAAACCATACAGGAGGAAAAGGACCTTCTGATCTCTATTTAACATCAATAAATAGCTCTCCAAATCCCTAGATAAGGTAGGTAAAAACTAGAGAGTTGATCAGTTCATCTACAAAGGTCTTGGGACAGTTGTACTGCTTAACATGGCACAAACCAGAACTCCACTGGCACCACATGAGAGCTCTCTGAGACTGGGGCAGCCTTCTAAGCTTGCCTAGATTAAACACAGAGATTGGCATGTCCTTATGCTGGATTACAGGGCACGTGGCGAGGGACAGATTCAGTGACACTACAAAATCCTTCTGGTGCTTGAATGAAGATTCTGTGCCTGGTTCATTTAGTGGCAACTTGGCTTAGAATTGTGCTAGAAATGTAGACAGATGTAGGAGGTGATATACCATGTAGTGGACTCATATAATGATACATATGCCAAAAAGCAGAAAGTGTCAGTGTGAGAGCCCAGAACTGTCCTTTTACTCTCTTCAGTGATCTAGAGGAAGACACCATGCTCAATTCTTGCTTGCTTTTTCTGCAGAAAGGAAATTCATACCAAATATAGTAAGTTAGTGTATATTTAGAGCAGCAAGGTTGCAAGCAGTATACTGCAACTTATTAGCAACCATAGTTCTTTGCTCATATTACTTATTACCACTGAGGGTGAATTAAAAGACAAAGTCTACTTAGGTCGGTCTGCATACACAGTTAAATTTAGGAGAAAGTTTCTGATGTGTTAGTAAGTCTAAAAACAACACACAGCTTTTGACATTCCTCTCCTCCCCACTTATTGTCAGCTTCACAACTAGGATAAGTTTTTCAGCTAAGTGAAACCCCAAAAAGTCAAGCCCGTACCACTGGCTGTGTTGATTAACACTTAGCTTGTGAGGAGAAAAGAGCCCTAGCAGAATACAGCATCTTCTGCGGGAACATTTTCCATTGCTGGTCTCCTCCTGCGTGCTCCTACTGCCAATGACACACAGCCCATCATCTTTCCAAGCCATTTTACTTTGTTTTCCTCAAAGAAAATGATCTAAGAGCGGCAAGGGTGTGCTTTTGCAGTAGTCTCTGGAAAGGCTTATTGCTGCCATCTGTCTCTGTGCAGCCTTTGCAGAGCTTAACCTCCACTCATGTTCTCTACCATTATTGATGTCATTTACTCTGTAGGAAAATACAGTGTTTTCCCACCCAGTGTATCCCAATTCTAAAAAAAAAAAAAAAAAAAAGAAAAAAAAAAAGAAAAGTCAGAGAAAAATAATTTAATTCTGGACAAAACAAAGTATGAATATTTTGGGGACACAAACATTGTGTTATTGTGTTTCATTCCCCTTTAAATTCTACTTTTTGAAGAATTCAGTTTGTTCAATGTTCTCTTCTTGAGACATGTAAATATAGTTTTAGCAAAATAGGCTTTTCCAAAAGGGTAAAATTCATTTGGAAAATGTCAAAATAAAAAATGTTTCACTATGTCCAAGAGGAAACATTTCATTTAAAAATCTGTCAGAAGAAAATGTGTTTACATTCAGTAAAAGAGCCTTGGTCAGCTTTTTTCAGCTCTAAGGTAAGGTATAATCTAAATCAATACAAGTTACAATCTCCCTAAAAGTCATCTCATCCAGAAATAGGTGCTGACTATGATACCTGAGCCATCATCCTCCTCAAGTTTTCCAGGTCTCTTGTTTTATAGCTGTCCCAGCTTTCAACCAAGAGTGAGGACAGACTGTATCGCTGCACCCAGTGTTATTTCTTCTTCATTTGCCCCTCCCCTGCAGCCTTTGTGAGCACTGCACCTGTACACTCAGTGTCTGCCATCACTCACCATGTCCCTGTGCCACCAAGGCTCAGATGTGCAAATTCGGTGTCTCACACCCCCAGTGGGCTGTGGTGTGAAGAAGGAAATTGGGTGGCTGCAGTTAGTGGGAGAGTGTTGTATTAGCAGCCGTGGAGGCACAAGTCTGTTGCTATTAGACCTGGCCAGGACCACTTGGCAGCCCAAACCTCACTCATCTGCTCATGGCTCTGTCAGCCCAGGGGTGAACTAATAGGAGATGACAGGGCAGTTTAGTTTTCCTGCCCATTCTTCCTTCAGCTCTTCTGCTAAAAGTACGTGTTTGACAAAGTGTCCTTTAATAAGACAGGTGGCCATTAAGAATTAGTGCAAATTCAACAAAGTCTCAGAAATGAAAACAACAGTTGACCATAAGGAAAGGGGATGGTGATCAAACTGCTGCCCTGACAGCACAATCTTTGTCTTGTTTTCCATATATAATGACTTTATGGCCACCAAATGCCTTCCTTCTTGATGTATCTAAAGGCATCTGCTGCTTCACTGTTGCCAGAGGGGCATGATAAAGCTATATGAGTATCATGGCAAAATGTACTCTGAGGACCAGCAACTCTGCGCCTTTTCTTCTGAGGAGCAATTTTCAGTTGGGAAAGAAAACCCAAAAAACAAACTTTTTTTTTTTTTTTTTTTTTTTTTTTTTTTTAACTAGCAAGTATCTCAAAATGCAGCAGAAAGCTGCTCACCCTGATCCCCAATGCAATCAGTGCCTTGCCATGGCAAACACAGCATCATTTCAGTAAATTTCTCGTTAAGAAACAGCTAAAGGCACCAGGTCAGCTTGAAATGCAAATTATGTCTGTGTGACTCACAGACACTGGTGACAGTTTTCTCTCAGCTCAGCCAGGTCTTCCCACATGCTCAGCTCAGCTGAGTTTACTGCAAAGACACTCAGTGAGCGAGTGTCAGCTGAAAACCTAGGTCATCTGAGTGTGGGAAGGGAAAGGAAGGGAAGGGAAGGGAAGGGA
>JAWWEE010000159.1:27005140-27039745 GCA_035221455.1 Xenops minutus
GGAGGGGAATTTTAGAGGAAGAAGTGGGATATACTGGAAACTTGGATTCACATATGATCCTACTCTACTGCAGAACCTGCCGTTTATACACTACTTTTCCTTTATCTGCCTTGTGTGTACAGGTGCTAAAAACTCCAAAACAGTGGGTATTTTAAAAGCTGTGAGTGTGGTACCTGCACAGTGGCCTCTGTTCTTCATTGGTCCAGCAATAATCCTGGAGTGACTGAGGAGGAAATGAGAGAAAGTGAGAGAAGAGAGATTGTGCATTTAAGAATGGTGAAGTACTGGAAAACATGGGGAACTGAGTTTTAACTTTGCTAAAGTGATTTAAAAAACCAGCATTTAGATAGGAACACCAGAAAGACAAGAGGTAGCTAAGGACTGTATGAAGGCTGGGAATGGTGAGCCTCTTGTCCTTGTCCTTCACAGCGCTGAAAAACATAGTCTCTGAGATGTTTATGCACAAATGCTAAAATATGCTGTTTAACAGACTCATCAGACACTGAACAACATAGAAGTGTGAATGGTATTGGGAAATAAAAGAGTGAAATGAAAGGCTGCAGTAGGGAGACTGTTTTTTTCCACAACACCTGATCGTGTCAGTCCAGTCAGAGCACACTCAGGCACTTGGTATTCACTCTGGCAGAGGTAGAGGAGTGGTACCATATCCGTTTGTGTTTGAAGTTGCTAAGTTATGAAACCACAGGTTCCACAGCAGGCTCACGGATGAGTAGGCTTTGCTTCCACCTCACAAGAGTCATGCATTGGTCATGAGGAACAGCAGCTCCACAGTGGCCTTACCAGAAAAGGTAAAGGGAAAAGGAGAGCTCAACTGCACCTGGAAGATGAAGACAAACCAGTATAGTTATGCCTGATAAGCCTTTCTATCTGTAGATAAATTTGTGTAGAGCAGTTCAGATTGAGGGAGCATAGAGGCATTAGAATGTGAATTATGGAATCATGAAGGTTGGAAAAGACTTCTAAGATCATCGACTCCAAGCATCAATCCATCATCACCACCATGTTCAAAACTAAACCATGTCCTCCTGTGCCACATCCACACGTTTTGTGAACACTTCAAGGGATGGTGATTCCACCAGTTTCATGGGCATCCTGTTTCAAATCTTGACAACCCTGTCTTGCAAGAAATTTTTTCTAATATCTAATCTAAACCTCCCCTTGGGGCCATTACTTCTTGTCTTGTAATTTGTTACATGGAGACTGACACTCACCCTACTACAACCTCCTCTCAGGTAGTTGTAGAGATAAGCTAGGGATTCTTGAATGAGGGTGCCTGTAAACCCTGAATCACAGAGCAGACTTTTTCCAGTTCTTGTAGTTTTCTATCACATGAATTTTGATTCAAAGTTAATTATTTTTTCATAATAACCCACAGGAAGAAAAAAGAGATGGGCATATCGCATATTTTAAACCCACTAGAAATGTCAGATAGACATTTTACTCTTTTCCTGGAGATTTCCAGAGGACTTAAATAGTTCTTTTTCATCTGTGCATGTAGTTCTCCTTCTAAGAGGGACCCAGGTGCTACTTCTCTAAGAAACAATTTAAAGACAAACCTATGTACATAGTCTTATACTCACAGATGAAATAATTTACAACCTGTTGTCTTTTTAGAAGATTATCACCACCAAATTTAGCTTAATTTAAAACATTTCTCAAATTAAAGTCTAATAAAAGCATCTTTACATCTGACCAGAATATAATCTGAGGAAAACTTGCTGTACCAGTACCAGGAACAATGGTAAACATTTGATCTGGTACCCTTGTTTCACAATTACACTTCTCATAGATCTGGAGTGCACGGTCCTCTCTGGAGAGTTGTAGGAATGCTCTGGCAATAATGGTAGAATCCAGGAAAAAAAAAAAGCTCCAACATTTGATGTTTCTGGGAAGATCTTCATTATATAAGTTGTTTTCTCCAGACCTGTTTCCGTCTCTCCATATTTTTAATGACTGAAGAGATTTATCATGTAAGAAAGTTCCCTGATAAACTACTCAACAAGTTATCACACTCCTTCAGTATGTTATTAGAAATGGATGGTTCACTTTTACAGTTCACTGGCATTTGCTGCTCCTGCTGAGAGATTTCTGACAGTCTTGCAATAATATAAGACCCATGTGGATGTTCAGCTAATGTAAGATAGGGAAATTGCAACTTCTAGCTAAGACAAGCTTAATAAAGTCACAGCTTTTCAGGTTTCAGAGTAATTGGATATCATATAACAAACTGCAGCTGGAGTCTTATCTAGAATTGGGAACGAGGCACCTTTCTGGCAAGTTCTGCTGTAAACACTCAAGTAACTCATTGATGCTATTCTTGTCTCTTGGTATGAGTCACCAGGCACATTGGTCATACCTCTGTACACGGACAAAGGTGAAGGAGGCGGAATACTGAAAAACATGCATGGTTAAATTTAGTAAAAGATTTTACTTCAGGCTGTTACTCCGAACAGCTCCTTTACTTTGACAGCAATATTGGGAGGCACGTCCAGATTTTTGTGGCATGCTTGAATACTTGCAAGTGAAAAGCAAGTGACCACACCTGGCAGTGCTGATTCACCTGTGTGAGTCTAAGTTCTTCTTTAACTGATTTAGGCATGAAAGGAAGTGCCTCATCTCCACCCATGTAGAACAAAGATGTTTGGACACCCACCTTTTGAGGTCTGTGAGAGTTGCAGCACCCGAGATAATGCACCATCACATGAAATGGCACGTGTTGTCCAGGACTTTGAATGATCAGGTTTGGGTTAGGTGTCAGAGGCAGGCAGCTCAAGGGTCCCTCTTCCTTGGGCCTCTGATTCATGGTTTTTATACAACTGGGCTCTTCAAATTGAGTAAGAAAGCGAAGTAACTTTGACACTCACCATCATCTTTAAAATAAAAAAGAATAGGAACAGTGCATGACTCTAACAGGATTTATGAATTAAATGTGTCTTTCAATACCTGCATTAACCACAAGACAGTTTCCTGGGGAACTGTTATATCTCCTATTTTGTGTTAAACAATTGCTGCATTTTTCCTCACTAAGCAAACAGGTATCTCTATATTTCTTACAAGAGCACAAGAGGGTTTCAATACCCTCTTTAGGTTTATGAATCTCTGTGTGCAGTGTTTATCATTGCTAAATATAGATGTGAAAGGCACCAATCCTTTTCATGGTATTTAAAACACAATGGCTCTTCAGCCTCTTCAGTTTTCCTCTTGTTTCAAGTGGGGCAAAATATTCAGTGTGCTGTATGTTTGTTGTCTCAGAAAGATGTATTCATCTACAGTAAAATCATAAATACTTGGTCGCCTGAAACTTTGTAAATATTTTCCTTTTGCCCACTGCGAAAGTGGTTACTTCATTAGCCCAAGATATACAGCTAAAATAAACATGATATACAGTGAGGTTGTTCTGATTTTGGCTGAATTCTCAATCTGTGAGATCCTTTTTACTCTGGGAAACACAAGATATTCTTCTCTGTTTGCAGAACTAGTGATAACTTGCTCCACAGAGAACAGAAGACTTACGTTGAACTTGATTTCAAAACATTGCTTAATCTTGGGGCACTATCTCGAATGGTCTCTGTTTCAGCTGAGGTTCAAGTTCATGTCCCTTTGATGCTGTAAATGGAGCATGTTGGACTGGCTGACGCAGTATTAAATGTTCTGTGTGCTTTTATAAGAACAAATTAACAAATTATCTGAGGGTTAGCATGCTCTGCTTTACATGCTGAAAATTCAGAGGCAATGACTTTAAAAGCTGATTTGTGTTTTCCTTTGTGCCCTAAAAATTCATTCACTTGCATTGTCATGCTTGTTCTTCATCCTGATCTAGAACATCAGGTTATCTCAGCAGAGTTTATACACAAATGGACCACAAGGTTCAAGCGAGAAACAGGACGAAAGCCCTTATGCCAGTATGGATCTCCATCGTAACAGCCCATATGGTATTTGAAGCAGACATTGCCCACTGGACGTGTGACTGGATCACCTGCTCTAGGTGACTGAGCAGAGGGGTTGGATGAGGTGACTTTCAGAAGCCCCTTCCAAGCCCAACCATTCTGTGGTTCCGTGAAGTTCCCCTAGTATGAGCAAAAGTAGCAAGATTGTAGTATCAGATATAGTTCTGTCCTTTTTCAGTAACAGATTCTAAAGAAATGGATGAATTTTTATATCATATTTAAAAACATAGAAGGAAAATTATTAGTGTCTCTGCAGTTCTTTACCCCATTCCATCATTCATTAGATCAGTGGAAGGTTGTTTTCTTCTTTTTCCAACTATGGTACATTTTTAAATTTCAGTAGAAAAATGTTTTTAGTATTTCGGGATTTGGCTTGTCCTTTTCTGCCTACAGTCTTATTTTTTTACCACACTTTCACATGATATCCCTTCCCAGTAAAGGAAAAGGAATGCCAAACCTTCCTCTGTTCGCTGCCAGTGTCGGTATAACTACGGCATGATTACACCCGCAGAGCCAGCCAAGCACACTAAAGAGCTGTTCAGCACGGGACTCCCTGTTCCAAGGCTGGTTGCTTTGATACCTTGCCTTTCTGCTCCTCCAAAGCTTCCTGCCCTCTACCTTCAGCTCTCTTTAGGCTCTCTTTCTTCTCATAGATCATCTGCAGCGTGGCACATATTGTCTTCATCCAGGAAACATCCCACTACTCAAACTTAACAATGTATGAAATTCTTTTTATGTGCCCATTTATAGTACTCAGTGCTTTTGGAGCCCTTTTTTTTTCTCCACACATCCAAAACATCCCAGTGAAAGGCCAAAAATTGCATCAGATATCAAGGAGGTGTTGAATTTTCAGCAGGAAGCTAATCAGTGTGTGATCTTTCCACCATGCTTCTAAAGCTAAGAAACTAAAGGTTTCCCAAGTATTGCAAGGAAAGATTTGTCACCCTTTGGAGAATTTTTCCATATGCAGCTGGTTATATACGATGCCGTGGGAGGACTAAATCACGAATTTGCTGTAAATTCTCCCTTAAAGACACGATGCACTTTTCAGAGGGCTGAAATATTGGAGCTTTTGTTGAACTTACCTAGTTCTCATATCAATGAAGCAATTTCTTCCATTTAGAGGTAGCATGCTTTTGTTCAGCTTCAAAGTAGTATTTCATTCAGGTAGGAAAACTCCTGTGGCTGAAGCAGCATCATGGACTAAGGCATAGGTGTTGAAATGATCTATGCAATAATCCAGGTGCAAGGCAGGATTCTAAAGGGTAAAGATCCTGTCTTTCCCTTCAAAGACAACTCACGTAGCTGATTTGAGGTGGACTGCTTTTGGATTTCATTGCTTCCCCTTTAAAAAAAATTTAAAAAATTTAAAAAAAAGATTTGTCCCAGAAAAATCAAAAACATCCAGTCCAGTGCACAAGTGCTGAATTGTGGGATCCATTCCCACTCCTACATTATCCAGAGCAGTAACTTCATTCCTCTGCACCTTAATTCTCCTTGAAGGAGAAAGAGAATTGTCCTTTGTCTGAGAGGGATCAGAGAACAACTATCAAATGTGTTCATAGGTTTATAGCATGAAGACTCTCTACTGATACCCACTCCAAAAAGGAATGCCCAGAGAACCTTAAGGAAGCAAGGTCAGCTGCTTCCTCAGAAAGGCCAACTGCAGAGAACCCCATTATGATTCTAATGCCTGTTTAAATACCAAAGAAAACTTCAATCTCTGGTTCCACCCTATTCTGGAGTAAAGTGCAGTACTAGAAGAATATCATCTGTAGCCATAAGGGTGTATTGTTTTTTATGTGACAATGTAGGGGTTTTTATGGAGAAGTTTAAGGAGACCAGACGGAGCTTCTTAAATTATAATGAGCAATCCAGGCAATATCAATTTGGGGTTATTTTCTAGTCTTTTATGTTCCTTTGTGGCTGAGCAATACTGCTGATCTTTACAGCTGACAGATGCCAACATAAATTTCTATTCTCTTTTCCATCTTTAGTTAAGTCGGGCATACCAGAAAATGTAATAAACTCAACAGATACAACATTATTAGTGCTGCCACAGAATTGGGAACTTGCCCTTGTAGGATTACAGAGCTGCTGATGTTGACTTCCCTGTCAGTCCGCTTGACAAACTAATTTTATTTTAATTGGTTAAAAGCCATTGCCTTTTAAACCCTTAGCTACAGAAGTTTGCCCTTATTAATATTACAGTATGGGGACATGAAAGTGAGATGGTGAAGGAACTGGGAAACTTGGCGAATTTACAGTAGTTTGGGGCAGTTGTTTTTCATTTGTTACTCAGTTTACTGTATTACACTCTTATCAGAGACAGACCAAACATGAGAAAGAAATAAATCTCAGACAGAAAAAACGCCAACCAAATGCTGCTTTGTCTAGTCCAAATCCAAAGAAAGCAGAATTCTGGCACCTCAGATGGCACAAGTTTACACTGGAGGAGAGAAGGATTTGGCCCTTCTTTTCTAGGGATTTGTGTGTATAAAACAATACAAGTGTGTTTGCATGGTTCTTCAACTGGAGCCTTAAATCACAGAGCTTAACACTCAGTCAGTCTGACTTGGGAATAATCTTTTGGTAGTACAGAATTTGCAACTTATTTCTGCTTCCTGATCTCATGGAGAGGCACAATCCCAGGTGACACTGGTTCCACATGAAAGCAGATATTCCCAATAGCATTTTGAGGTTGTACAGGACTGGTAGAGCCTGAGGTGGTGGTGTGTACCTATACACAGCACCAGTATCCCATCCTTGGCTGAAACTGCAGCTCGTGATGATGGATTCTCACCTATTAAATATGTCAGGAATGTATGTGAAAATCTATGTTGAAGTTGCTTCTGGTCTATGTCTTTGGAGAGCAGAAGTCACCTGACATGTCAGCATGACTCAGTAATAAATCTTTGGGGGGGCAAACTGTGAAAGTTTATGTTGACTGAAAGGAGTGCACTGTGTGCCTTCATACAGATTTATTTGTGAGTAAGGGTAACTAAAAGACACCATGACCCAACTACAATTACAGCAAGGAGGAGGGAGTCTCTATGTTGCAAATGGAAAATGAATACTTTGGATGTTGGGTAACCAGGGAAGAGAGCAAAGTTCTTTATTTGATGTGCACAATACAAGTGGATGAGTACAAAAGTATTTTCCACATATATTTAATCATGCTTTCACAGCCCTTTTTTAGTTTAATTGGAATATGGGCATAAGAATGGAACGGAATGGAATAGAATAGAATAGAATAGAATAGAATAGAATAGAATAGAATAGAATAGAATAGAATAGAATAGAATCCTTTTGGTTTGCAGGGACCTGCAACAATTATCTAGTCCAACTGCCTGACCACTTCAGAGCTGACCCAGTAAAAGCAGATTGTTAAGGACATTGTGCAAAAGCCTCTTAAACATTGACAGGCTTGGGGGGCATCGACCACCTCTCCAGGAAGCCTGTTCCAGTGTTTGACCACCCTCTCTCTAAAGAAATTATATCTAATGTCAAGTCTAAACCTTCCCTGATGCAGCTTTGAACTGTAAAGAAGTGGCTTCATATCACCTTGCTGTGATGTTTCCCTGCGGCACAGCAAGTGCCGTGGGCATTAGCCAGGTCCAGATATCAAAAATGCCTTTGCAACCCTTACATCTGGCACAGCAGTTGTTATCTGTTAGATATGAAGCTGAGGTGAGTTAATCAAAAGCTGATCCAAGGGGTGGAAAGGGGGTGAGAAGAAAACAGTGGTCTAGGGATTTGGCACAAGGACCCTACAGTAGGGCAGGACCACAGTCTCAGTCAGACGGTTTTGTAATCTGAGTTTTCTTGCCTTTATCATATTAGCCTTCTAACTGTACCTCCTAACGCACTGTAGACCTGGCCTGAGACCCAGGAAGTTATGAAGGGACAGCATGCCAGGCTCCCAACCTTCTGTTTGAATGCAGAATTCAACAGAAAGGAGCCCAGCTTGCAAGAAGAATCAACGTGACAGAAATAGATCACTGCAATATTATAAGCCCTGTTATAGTCTCTCTGCAGGATATAAATTTTGCCCTGTATTTCAGTGAGGTAGGTGAATTACTCCTATTAATATTTTTTAAAATTGGATAAGGACAGTGGGTTTTGGTTTTAACTTCTTGTGATTTGCAGTTTAAACATCATGATTGCAATAATATTGTCAACGTAGGTGTAATAGCATGTTACTGTACACAGACTTTCCAATTTCTCTTTGAAGGAGCTCTCAGGAATCCTGTATATTTTTTAAATGGCATTCAGTGACATTACAAAGTGTTACAAAGTCTATTATTAGTGAAATAAGTGATATTTTAACTTTGCAGCATGCAACATCCATACCACCAATTACGGATTAGGTGTAGCAAACAGTGACTAGCTAATGAAAAGCAAAACTGCAAATTAACTTTTTCTTTTTTTCTCTTTGCAGTGGGAGGAGGTGAGGCAAAGACCAGAGGCATCTTCCTGACACCTCATGGGGTTTCCTGCTCTGCTTTGTGTTTCTGTGCTCTTCTGAGGATTTTGCCAATTCCAAGATGCTGTGTGGGCAACAGCCACTTGGGATCCCAATTAAGGCTTCTGAATTATGTTCTAATTTTGTTTCAGTGTTGCAAGGGTGGAAATAATTTAGCTTCCTGGACTAGCTGCAGCACCACTCCAATGGCTCAAAATCCTTAGCTAGAAAGTAGGGAATCAGTCCTGTCACTTTCCTACCTTCAAACTGCCCCCTTAACTTAAAGGAAATTCGTTTTCCTCCGTCGCTTCTTTGGAAGAAACAGCAAAGAAAGGACCAGAAGAGATTTCCCACTCCCTGCCTTCAGACTCATCTATTTCCCAGGATGGAAGTGAACAGATGCAGCTTCTGGCTCACAGCATCTCCGTGGTCTGTCAGGATTGCATTTAGCTGCTGTTCACAACTTCTGGGCAGTGTGAGATGCACAGACTTCATTTTTCACCAGCTGCTGGGTATTTTTATAAATAGAACTGGATCGGAAAAACACTCTTGCTCCTTTTCAAAGATCTACAGGTTGTCATAACTCGTTTTCTGTTGCTCAATTCACAAATTCAACAGAAACTGAAAAATGTTCTAAAGTAGATTTGTGTTCTCTCACAAAAAACCCAACCCTAATGTCACAATAAGTATAGAGACATCATGCAGACAAAATGTGATGCCTTTCCCCTCACACTTTCTGCACATCAAAAATCCTGCTTAAAATCAAAATGTATTTTTATAAACCCCGTATTTTGTCTTCATAGATTATGTTTTCATGTTTATCCTCAATCATAAAAGTCACAGAAGTGGTCTTTTGGGGAAGGGGCTGACTGCTTGCTTTTTAGTGACGGTTGTGATCCTTAATACCAAAAGATCCCAGATCTCATGTGCCAGCCACACTCTGCTAAGAGTGACAGCTGAATTCAGTTCATTCTCCTCCTCTTGTTTGTAAGCTGTCTTAGGGCAGAAAACTCTTTGTGACACTCACCCTTATTCTTTGTGCACTAAAATTGTGTTTCATGATTGCCACTGCACAGTTAATCAAAATGTGAGCCAAGGCTGCTAATTCTGAACCATTAGTCCCACAGCAAGTGTGATTCCTTTCATGGAAAACACAAACTGGAAGAATATCCATGGTATTTTATAGGGGCTTGAATCTAGATTTACAGTAGGAGAGTCAGGGGTTCTGCTCCTTCTGCGTAGAAACACAGAACTCAAAGTCTTAATCTTTTGTTAATCTTGCTAAGTACCTCTAGACCTGACTTACTACTTCTTCTTATCATTGTTATATGCATCTAAATACATGCCAGCAATCAACTCTTCAGTAACAGAATGGAGTTGTGTGGAGTTTAACATTAGGTGGGAAGTGCTGTATGAATGGAAAATACATGTGTGTGTGTGTGTGTGTGTGTGCTTTCATATGACCTCTGTATAGGTAGACTTGGAGGTTATATAACATATCTCTCTGCCAAGTCCTGCTTTTTAAACTCCTTTGTAGTGACCTGTGCTTGCTGGTGTTACATAAACATGGGTAATGTTTGTTTGTGAAAGAAATTAAAAGCTTAATGTTATGTGAAGAACAACCTCAAGACACCAGCAACAGAAACCTGTTGTGAAAGAGGAATTTGTGGCTTGGATGTTTGGTGCTGGTGAAAATTTTACTACACATATAATCATTAATAAATCACACACTTTTCTGCTTGAATAAAGTGCTGTATACATAAAGACAGTGTGACTGGAAGTGAGATAACTCATTGACAAGGCATCTTGAAATCCTCTATTTTATTTGGTGGAAGAATTATGTTAGCAGTGACAGTCTCTAGCGGGGCCTATGGCCCTGTTCTTCTGGGTTCTTGCAGCGGGAAGAACCTGCCAAACCTTTCTCTACAAATCTCTGTTGTGCCTCTCTATATCTGTCAACATTTATGTCCCATTCCAGTTCCCAATTTAACACCTTATTTTGTCATCTTCCTAAATATTTGCTGGTTTCTGGTGAGCTCTCCTTTTCCTGAACTGCCAGTCATGTTCTGCTGACAGCACCTGGCACGCTGATGGAAGGGGAGCTACATGGCACTCAGGGCTAATGTGCTCTCAGCATCCTCTGTGCCGTGTGTTACACAGGGGGAACACCTCCACTCACTGCTGTGAGCTGAGTGGAAGGAAATGTAGAGGATAAATTGCTTTAGGGAAAAGAATCCACTTAAATGTAATGGTGCCTAAAACAGGTAGTTCCTTCTGTCTGTAAACGCTCTGATACCACTTCTGCTAGTCTAAGCTTAAATGGATTTTTTAAAAAGAAAATCAAAGCTTTAGAAAGAAAAAAAAAAAAAAAAAAAAAAGAAAAGCTGGTGAAACATAATGGAAAGTGCCCAGTGTATTTTTTATCCCTTCTTCACACAAGTTAGTCCAGAGGTTCGGATAAGCTGTGAAATACAGCAGGAAATCAATGGGCTGTCACCAAGCACTCCCAGCAGTTCCCTTTCTAGCCATATCCCGCAGCAGATGACAGCATCATTCCCCGTGGGCTCTGTGGAGATGCTGCTGTCCCAAAGCTCTCTACAGCTGCTGGAGGTCTTGCTTGGAGCATGGGCTTCATGTCACACCAACTTTGGCTGATTTTAGGTATCTCAATTTCCTTGCTTCCACTCACAGTATTTCACAGAAGGCCCATTACTTCTCTGAACCATTCTCACACACTAGGATATCTTTGAATCATCTTTACTTTAAGGGAAAGAAAAAAATACAAGTAATTGTAATGCCACTGATGCCTAGGAAGAGTGGTGCCCCCATTCCTGCAAGTCTCTTTGATTTGAATAGCCTGAGCAGAACACTAACCATTAGAAGTCCTATTTCCTTAGACTCACAAGGTAGGAAAAGGCTTTATGGAGCTAATTTCCAAATATTTAGGAGGCTTTAACTCCATGTGTCCGAGCTTTGTCTACAATTGTAAACAGCAGGATTTGCCTATGTGACACATGTCTCAGGAGAAGTTTTGAGACTATTTCATTATTAAGAATTGCAACATTATCCAAGGAACGTGACTGGGAATAAAACAGGTTCCCAAGTAGCTCTCACCAGTGTTCAGGAGAATGTCAACTCCTTACCTGACTAGGCAATGAAAATAAGTTAATGTGACTGTGACCCTTATAAGAGAAACAAACCTGGATTTTGCCCTCTTGGTAATATGTTAACAGAGATTGTTTCTAGCAAATGGCAAATTACCATGTTATTTACTGTGAAAACAAGTCTTACATATAGCACATTTCAGAGAGGCAAAGTCAAGATTCCTTACTCTTTGGGCTAACTGATTGTACTGTCTGTTCCATAAACCTGAGAAATAATGAACCTAATTTCTTAACCAACCCCTATGAAATTTCATAGAAATATCAATATATTTTTTAATTAACCCAGCAAATAAGGATTAGATTTTCCTGTGCAAAGCCATTGTTTCTCACTGCTAAGCACAGTCTCTTTACAACTCCAGCCTCATGTATATCACTTCAGGGAAAGGATGATTTCCCAGCCGTGTAGGAGTAAAATGAGAATTTCTATTCTGTGGGAGGCAATGGGAACTGTATGGCCAGTATTCCTCTGCTCTCTCATAGACAGAAGTGTTTCTTTTATTGCCACTGAAGAGTAATGTAAGATGGAGCAGCTCTGACAGTTCAGAGACAGCACAGGTGAACCAGCCTGTGCTAAGCAGGAACAAAGCCAGAAGAATACGGCAATAATCTTCATGCAGTTTCTGTGCAAGACATGCTGACTTGGGCACAAAGCATCTTGACTATAGAGAAGAATTTGGCCCTTTGTTTATGGACTTTCATGTTATAGCATTGGCAACTTAGATAAAAAGCACTAAATCACCAGATCATTAATACCTTTCATGTTTTGTCAAACCATGGATGAAAACTCCAAACAGAACTTGGGACAAAGTTCATTAAGTTGGCAATAGTCCCGGGAACATGAGCCAGGAGTTTAAACCCAGATTCCTGTGAATTCTGTTTATGTGTGTCATTGCCCAAAATGGTAAGAGAAAGAAAACAATGGTGGACACCACTGTAGGTTAAATCTCTCTGTTTTGAGTTCCTTGTGCATCACAGAGAAAAAGAAAAAAAAAAAGGCAAAAAAAAGCATATGTCTTATGTGTTTAAAAGCATAAGTCTGTGTTTCTGCTCTTCTTGAACAGAGTAGCTTGAACCTTGGACATATAAGTTAACTCAGTTTCCCCCTTTTCAACATTTTGTGTTCTCTCTGCAGAGATGGAGGTTGCTGTTTCATAATTTTCTGATGTTCTTTATGACACAAATCCCATGAGCATGTACAGAACACCCCTGAAGCTGTTGAAACCTTGATACAAACTTTAATGCAGTCTAGTTATATCTTCCTGCAGCTGCCGCACATCATGAAAGGTTTTTCATTTCCATCTTCAGGAGATATCTTACTAGCACTTGCCTGCAGCAGTATGGCATAAATCATACAGAGCAAATGCCCTGCTAAGGTAAAGGGGTGATGTTTTGGGCACACCAGGGAGCCTCATTCTTACAAAAGAAACCAGAAAACAACTGGCACTGGAAACACATGTGTGCATGTGTGTGGATTTGTGTGCATGTGAGCACTTTGCAAAATGGAAAGAGCACCAAAATCCACGTCCTCATGTTCTCTTCCCTGCAAGCACCATGGTAACTCCCAGTGGTGCCCTACATGATGCTATAAACAGCTATAAAGAGCTATAGCATAATAGATAAATGACTATAAATAGTTTTAAGGTTTCTCTAAGGGAGGAGACAGTTTTATGCCATTTTAAATTCTGTCAAGTCACATGCACCTGCAAAGAGCTGCTAAACATTCTTTCTACTCAAATACCCAGTTTAATAAGCTTCTGTTAGCACTACGGTGATATTTCTGTGACAAAAAGATTCAGGTTCTCTTAAACTAACATATATATATGAAAATGGTTTTAAAAATCAGGTAAGTAAGAAATTGCTAATAAAGCAGTCCTGGGATCAGGAAGCTGAAGCCAGGAGAGATTTACTGGCTACTGAATAATTAGTGGCATAGTTAAACCAGCCTGCAGGTAGTCCAACTTGCAGATACCCTTGGAATGATACAGTCAAGCAAACTGGAGACTTTCTTGAGTTGCAGGTTCCAGCTGGCCACAAATGAGCTTTCACCACAAGAGCAGCCTCTGACTGAGAAGCTCTAGTGCTGCACAGGTTTATGCAGTGGCACCCAGCATGTAGCAGAGCTGGGGTGGGTGGCTGTCGTGGGTTATACACCACAAGCTCACACTGTGACCATTGCTACTGAACACACACGAGAACAGACACCCTCTTAGACTTCTAGGGCCCCAAGGTCTAGAAAGTCACTATACAGGGTCTTCTGTACCCGTCTGCTACTTTATCATGATAAAGGCCAGAGAATAATATTGGTAAGGCAGGTGCCAACTGGAAAACAGTAGATTAAGCAAATTGTCCTGGCAGGCCACAGCAGAAGGAGCCCCTCATGATGGGACTCGTCAGAGCATCAGGAGACCTGCCAGCAGCGTAAACGTTTTGTGAATTTGTCTCAGTTGGGCTCAACTGTCCATGAATAACAAACCGCAATAAATGGTGAAAGCTGAAATTTTTCACATTGGCAACTCCAGCCAGAACATTTGGTTTCCAGCTGGAAAAAGGTCTTCATTTAGAAATTTCATTCCCTTTTGTTCAAGAAAATAGATGTTAGAACATCCTACAATACTTGAATTTGAAATGAAATGTTTTCTTTACATCAAATTCCAGAAACTTGTGGGGTAGGGAGTTGGAGAGATTTTTATAATTTTTAAAAATAAACAAAACCATCAATCATTGGGAAAATTCTCTTCCTGGCTTTGCCTCTGACTTGTGATGGGGCTTGGGGTATCTCAGGACATTTACTAAACCTTTGTTTTTCCAGCTTAATTTGGAGTTATAGCTATCCCTGCCTGTGTTTGTGTTATACTGACCTCAGATGGGCCCCACTCTAATGAACACCGCAAAATACTGCAACAGCTCCCCTTCTCTCATTCTCCTCTCCCAAGAACTCCCAACAATCTCAGTTCATCAGCCTCACTAAAACCACTGATGAACCAGGGGTAAGAGCCTGTCTGTGTTCAGACACCATGAATCTTCTGCCTTCTCCCTTGTTCTGCTGCTGCTGCCTTCTGCAGAAGACTGGACAAGAGAGCACAGATAAACTGCTCTAAAAGGGCAAATGGGCTTCCTTCCTGCAGTGATCCCTCCAGTGCTGTCCCCAGAGCACCTCAATCATGGACAGGCCAGCACTGCCAGATGGGACTGGGTCAGCATCATCTGCCTCCATCCACAACTCTCATGATAACCAGTGCAAGATGAGCCAGGACAGATTGTTCTCAATGACATACTCTTAACTTCTGCTGTTCTCTAGTGCCAGCAATTCCTTTAGCCAAAGCATGACCATATTCACACACAAGATTAGACTCTTCTGTGAATATAAGTACAGTTTTCCCAGTAATCCTCTAGTTTATTTCCTCCTAAGTGTCCTGGGAAAGCTTCTGCTGGCACAAATTATTCTGACTCTACAGAAATCAACAGAGGTCTGACAAATTTTATTCCAAGTCAGGTTCTTCTGCCACTTGGCAAGGAGACCCACAGGGCATTAAGGTAACCTGAGAGGAGAATTCAGGTCTTTATCCCTGCCTTACTAAGAGGGAAAGTAGAGTCCAGGGAATGAGAGCAAAAGGGCAGCACTTAGTTAACAGAAAGGAATGCCATCATAATGTCATCATCATCTGCCATTGCAAGGGATCTGTCTTAAAAGCAGTGAGTTTGGAGACAGGACTGCATTGATTCAGTTTGTGTGGCCTCAAGAAGTCTCATCTACTTCCTACTTATTTTGAGTAAAAACAATCAGTAAGTGGATAAAATACCACTTTTTTTCATTGGCTGTTTTGGGAAATGTGATTGATGGGCTGGATGGATATTGTTAGAGCTTGTGCTGTCACAATAACTCTTCATGCCTGATAGTGCAGGGCTGTACATCTCACCAAATCTTGTCAAAGTAATAGTAAACAGCCTTTATAAATTAAAGAAAAAGTAAAATCAAGAGTAGTACCAGGAAGGAGAGAAATTCTTCTTGGAAGTTACTTCCTTAATATTTGGATATAATCTACCTTATCCAGAAATATCTGTCTACATGCAGAAGAAAGAAATATGCTTTTGTCCCCTGCAGCAAAGTCCAAAAATGAGGTAGTAAGCATTGCTTCCTGATCACACACAAATGGGGCTTTTATCTGTGCCAAGATCATAATACGAACTCTCAAATAAAACTACCAGCAGACAAGAAAAGGGGCATACACCTGAAAGCCTCTAGTGAGCCTTCCCATCCCTGAGCTTCACTAGCCTGCTCTAATAAAGCTTCACTGAAGCTTTGTTTTCTGAGAACATTTATATTGTATTAGCGAAGTGCAAGCATCTCTAACAATAGCTTTGTGTCAGGCCACAATTGTATTCCTTGATGCTAATGCAGGCTATTAAAAGACAAAGTTCAGTCAATGCCCCTTAGGTTCCGGAAGAGCTGTACAATTTGGTTGTCAGATTCACTTCCAGTTTCAGAGCTTTGCTCTCCAAATGATTTCAAACCTTGTGATTCCACCAAGACAGACTAAATTTGCAGAGGCCACTAATCTGAGAGGGGCTGCATATCAATCACAGTTAAAATACCAAAATATCTTTGCAAATGGAGAAAAAAACCCAACAACACAAGTCTGGGAAAAGGATAATTCAAAAGGGACTAGAGGGCAGAAATAATCAAATATAACTGCAGAAAAGGGGGCAAACTGAATTGCAGGTTGAGCTTTGTGTTGTCCCTTTGTAAAATGGTGAGCAGCCTGGGTTGCTAAGGCAGGTGTGGTGTCCCTGCTGCAGGTGGGGCTGGGAACACCCAAGCTGAAGCATCAGCTGCAACATGGGAGAGACAGACAGCAGGGAAAACCTTTTGACTGAAGTTGCAGGGAAGCAATGGGGTAGATTGCTTGAGGATGACACAGAACCTGCATGACAAGAGATTGTGAAAAACAAAGGGAGAATGAGGGAGAATGACAAGGGCAAAGCTGGTTCTGTTCCAGAGGAGGGGGAGCCCTCCTCTCCCACTTTCCATGGTCATGTCTTTGGTTGCCATAGTCATGTCTTTGGTTGCCATGCTGGAGTTTGGGCTTGAGTTCTCAGAGCCAAATGGGGTTAGGGCCAACTGTGTTCACACAACTTGTGCAGGATCACGGGTTGTGCAGGAGAACAGTGTGTTTTCCATGTGCTTCCTCAGAGTCTCTTCATCTTAATTCATTGCCCACAGTGCTATACAACATAAAGAGGAAGGCAGCACTCCAAGGAAAACATCCCTGACTGACCTCCAGTGCCACCAGTTAATCCCTCTGCTCCAGAGGCCAACTCGCTCCAACCTTGTGCCAGAGCACTGCCAGCTCACATGATCAAAGAGCTTGGGTTCAGTTAAGGACTTAAGCCAAAAAAACAATAGATGCAACCACTAACTATATGTCTTTGTGAAATATAGACTTAGATGTAAGAGTTCCTTAGCACTTCCATGAGATATGCAAGCCTATAGTGTCACACTGAGCCACATCAGTAGCCCACGTAGTTAATCAGGCTGTGAGTGCTTTTTGACTGCCCCTGCATGTTTCCTTGTGATTCAGTTCCTTATTCCAGAAAGGTACCTTTGGATGTTGTTCCAGATACTGACAAGTGGAATCTTGTAGTCATGACTGGTTTTGCCCAGGTAGAAGTATTACAACTTGTATGCACAGAGTTACAGGAAACTATCAATTCCCTACAGCCATCCTTAAATAAAACCATCATACCCCTTCCTGAGACTGAATCTAAATAATATTCCATATATTATCATTCCTTACAGAGCTACGAACTGGGGAAACAAACTATTTCTGTGAAGAATCCTTTCTGTTTGAAAGAGCATGCTTGCTAATGACGTCTTCATTTTTAAATCATCATCTGCAGGACTCCATGACACGCACAGGAGGGAAGCATTTTAAGTAAATCACCCCTGCCTGATTTCAAAGGAAAGTGAGCTGGACAAGATGTGCCAAAGGGTTTAACATCTACGCCACTCCTATAGAGCATTGTTTTGTCCTTCATACTTTCTGAGGAGACACCCACATCTGTTTTCCACTTTCATTGTGAAAGCAGGAAATGTTTAATTAAAATCAAGCTTAACCTATTTTGTGTTCTCTTCATGCTGAAGTAACATCAGCTGCTGAGAGGGAGGATATGCGAGTCTTGGCACCCAAATGGCCTCACCCAGCAGGACAAAGCTGGAGAGATCCAAACAGATCCGCTGGGATGATGTCTGTGTCCCTGGGGTATGGGAAGAGATTAAGCCATGTACCAGAAAGGGCAGAACCTGCTGTGTGCTGGGGAAATTCAACACAGACAGTTTTAGCGGGCCAAAGTCTGTTGCAGTTATAAAAATGACAGAAAACAGCAATGGCCAGAAACTCACCAGAAGACACAGCCCACCTGTCTTACTCCCTCTATCACCCTGATGTGACTTGGAGCTAGGGGAGTTGAAGTGAGGACAGCTACACACCCTGCACTTCAGGATCCTCCCCAAACCCAGCAGCTGCGGCTGCAGGTACCAAATTACTTTAAGAAACTTGGAGAGATAACTGATTTACATCCTCACTAGATCAGCCCAAAGAAGGGACACTTCATCCATCCAGCTTAATATCGAGGTCCTATTATGTAGCCCCGTTCATTTGCCAGGGACTGAAAGGCTTTTCAGTCCCCTTTCAGTGGCCACAGAGAAACTCAAATCTTTGTGTTCTCTTTAGTAATGCAGAAAACAGTCCTATGGTCATGAGTGGTTTGGGAGGAAGTTTAAGGCTGCATATTCTTTTCCCAGAGATAACTCCACTTCCAATTACATATCATTATGTGTCAAGCACAACTTCATTTTGCCACGGAAGGTAGATTCAAGTGCTTTCTGTAATGGCACTGTAAGTGCCGAGAGAGGTACTAGTTCTCTCAGGGAAAAAAAATAGAAAAATTGTGTAACAGAAACTTTCCATGCAGTGATGAGAAGTCAAGTCCCTGGAGGCATCCATCAGACCACTTTGGAAAATTCTGTAGCATCAAGGTAGGCTCTGATCAATATATTCTAGTGAACATAATTATTTCCAGTAACATTTTCACCAATTTGGATGTTCTTGAAATGGAAGTAGTCTTCAAATAATTCAGTGTTTTGGGTCAAATCTCTCTGTGCAATTTTCTTGCAGAAGATGAGCGATCTAAGTCAAGCTAGAAGCAAATTAACATTTGCAATTTTAATAAATTTCCCAGCCAGGTGTTAACTTTCTCATTTGCAAGGAAATTTTGAGGCAGGCTTGTCAGAGCTGTGAAGTGCTATTTAAAACCCATTGGGATTGTCCTATTTATCAACATAGTCACTGGCATTTTTCTATAATTTAGATGGGGTCTTTAGTGCTTAGAAGAACACCAACGAGAATACAGTGCTAGCCATGATCCCATTATCAGGAGACAACCCCTGCTCATGGAAACATAATCCTTGTTTCAAGCAGCAAATTTAAGCAGGTTAGAATTGCTTCCTCAGTTACAGATAGAGAATCTGAGGATAAGAAAGAAAAAGGTTACTCACAAAAGTAGGATTCCTTTATTCCATTGAAGTGTAACACTTTTCAGCAAAGGGAAGGCTGGGAGACAATGGATTACCTAAATATATTGTCACATTTAAGCATCCCAAGTGAGAAGAGGATGGGGGGAATTATCCTGTATATCAGTGCTGTGATAGAAAAAGTTTGTCTCAGGCACTTTAATGTCACTTCTTGTTTTCCCTTCCTTGCCCCTTTGGCCCATCCTGACAACACTGCCTACTGTAACTATTTGGCTCCTTCTTCCTGTTTTCCCCAGAGAAGGGGAAGTAAACAGAAGTTTAAATGAGCTCAGGAAAGAGCTTGAGGCAGAACAAGAGCATAAAGTACTGGGGCTCACAGAGTTGAAGTAGAGGAGTGTTGTTTTCTCAGCTTCAGAGGCTATAAAATGGCAAGCAGCAGCACACAAAAGTGTTGTCATGACGATGACTTTGATAAAAAATGGGGGGTTCTTTGCATGGCTAATGCATTGAGAGAAAGGTAACGAGGACAACAATAAACACTTGATAAAATTCACTGTGTTGAGGAGCAAAGCAGCGGAGTTTGAAACATAATGAGAGAAAAATAATCCATTATTGATGAAATGATCCAAACTTTCATCTGTATTGATGGACACTTGTGCTCAAGCGGGTATGAGACAGAAGCCACCAGCCACAGCAAGGGGTCTGTGTAGGCTGTTTCCACAGTTCAGCCTGTATCTCAGGGACTAAATCCAAAATCCTCCTAAATTATCAAAAGCTTCTCCAGGAAATCAAAATCTAATCTACACACTAAATACCAGTCTGCAGAATGAAATATGAGGGTGAAAGCATCACCATGTAGATCCTCTCCCAGTACATTGACTGGATTATTGAACCTGTAGGGAAAAAGCATCAGGATGGATGAAAATTATTACTTGGGGGGGAGAGTATCAGGTAGCAAAGTCCAGGATGGCTGGTTACAGATGGGCTTTGGAGGAGACTTGTGATAGTAACACACGGAGAGTTTACTCTTCCACTGGCTTACAGGCAGTAGGTAGTTTTTACAAGACAGAAAAGCCCACAGTATCTCCTTCATGCCTCCACAGCACTCTCAGCCAGAGGCACTTTATTCAATATCAACCAGTCATGTGCCCTCCCAGTGAAAACAGGCTCCTGGACATACAAGAATCAGCAAAACCTGCACTGATCAGCACAAGGGCTGGTCAGACATGCAGTGAGTGAGCAACACCTGCCTGCTCACAGTCCAAACTCCCTGCCTTACCTCAGCAGGCTATGGATAAATAGGGATGAATCAGGAAGGGCAGGCATGGGAGCTGAGGACCTACAGACACATCCTGTGCTCTCTCTTCATGCTTCCACCCTGTACAGGGGAAGCTCTTCCAGTCTGACCTAATACCTGCAAACTGCATGGTTTGTGATGCCACAGTCAAACCACACAATGGAGAAAGGGGCAAGAAGAATCTCTGCATCAAACACATAGTACAGTCTAATGCCTTGAGACTGTAAAAAAGGGGGAAAATTGAGAGACTTACAAGAAATTTATCAAAAGTGCTAATAAATGCACAGGCTAAGTGTGAGTCCTGGCACAGTACTCTCCATCCACTCAGGCTGGGCGAGTTGAAGTTGAAGAGGCAAATCCAATAGTCGCAGCTTGAAGACCTTGTGTGCTGATCACTGCAAGAATCCTGTGTCTGTGAAAAAAAAAATCTGAGCTTATTCGCTTTTTTAAACCGTTTTTTCCCCTGTTTAATCAGATCAGTGACATGGGAACGCCATGCCATGATCTGACAAAAGGCTGCTTCAAAATGTACAGTTCTCTGGCTAAAGGATTATCTTCTCCTTTTCTCTTCAGTTCATGAACTGTTTACCTTTGATCCTAAGGAAGCAGATAATGGTTTATTTCGAACAAAAGACAAACTGATAGTAATAGATCTCTCAGTTCATAGGAGGGTTTTCTTTGTTTTCAAGTCAAATCCCACTGGCTCAGATCCAGCCAGCTGTCTGAGTGTCTGGATGTGGCTCTTGAGCAAGGTTTTAAAACTACATCCAGCACTGGTAATTGATGAAGAGCCATATTTTTGAGCTTCCACGAAAGACATATCAAACACTAAGAAATTACGGAGTCCAGCCTGCCCTATTTAATAAACTGTGCGGATCAGCCCACTCACAGGTCCTCTGTTTTCACAAAATTAAATCTCTAGCCTCTTCAAGTCTCTGTGTCATCTCTCTCTCATAACAGACAGTCCTTGCTACATTGAATTCCAAAAGCAGAAATAGTCTGTACCTTTCTGCTTGAGCACAGCTGACCACATTTATGTTCTGCTCTGCAAGGCTGAGGACTCTGATGCTTCTCTAAGATTCCATAGCCTACTAGATAACACTAGCAGGAAATTTTGCCTGATATTCCTCCTTCTTCTTCAGCTCACCTAAATATGCTCAAGTATCTTACCTAAAGCCATTCTCCAGGACATCCCCCAGTATGTTATTTCCCACCCTCCCTTGCACACAGGTCCTTCCCCATCCATATCCACAGCAATTCTCTTCAATAGCACAACAGGTCTGCTATCTGTCTCACAGTGTTTATTTTCTTTCCCTTCACATCTCGCCTGAGCCGCTTTCCTTCCTGCAATCATCTTCCTGTGAAATTAAGAACACATGCAGTCAATTAAAATTTCAAAGCTAGGTCCTGGTTTGAAGGCACACCTGCTTCCAAGCCCAGCAGGGTACACACAACTCGCCTGCTGTGATTGTTCAGAATGGCTCCTGCTGCGCCTCAAGCCACAAGAGAGGAGGTGCTCGTGTTGTGGGCAGCACCCACAGAGAGACCAGCTCCATTTCACTCGCCAAAGCAACAAATGTGGGAACTTCTCAGCTAAGAAACTACTGATGTATTTGCATTGCATCTAGGGAAGAGAGACAGCACGTATTTTTTGTAATGGAACTGCACTGTGCCATAAGCAGCTCATGGCACTAGGACTAAAAATATCCCGGTTATTGGCTTACCACTCATGCTGGAGGGACATCTTACACACAAAAAGTGCTATTTCTGCCTATTCCATCACACATATAGGGAAATGGTTTTGCTTCTCCTTACAAAGCATCTAGCTGTTTAGTATATAAGCTATTTTAAAAGGTATTAAAGTTCTCCTCCTCCAGGGAACATGCCACTGCTCTTACTTGACATTTTACTGCTCAGAGAAGTCACACAAGGGTTAAATGACTTGTCCAAGGCTGGGAGCACATAACCAAGTGGGGATTGTAACTAAGGGGCAACCATGCTCCTTTCCGGCTCAGTCACACTGCTGTCTGCACTCTGATGATTTCATTCACCAAAACATCGTCATGGACAAAGAACGGACTCTGCAAAAACAGCCCCTTATCTGCTCCTGCCTGCCTCTTGTCCAAGTCATGTGTGATTAGTTTACTGACACAAACACCCCTCTGGAGCCAAGGCAGCTGCAGGAGCAAGCTGTGCTCTGATACAGCTCATGCCTTTACGGCAGTGGAAGGGCAGTAGCTACGGTCTAGCAGAGCCCAGGAGCTTCAATCTTTATAGAGCTGGAAGGAGAACAGTGCTTGAGTCTAAGGGATCAAGCAGACCTGGCTGAGCTGGCAATCAAAATTTAAAAAGTCAGTCCTGATTTGTAACAATAACTGCTGTGAGTATGAAATAAAGATTAGCTGTAGGGAATGAATGCAGGGAAGAGAAATGTAATTCCCAGGAAATGCTTTAATTTGTCTTTATTTTTAATTTGTTGATAGGAAACAAAGGGGTTCAAGGTACTTGGGGCTGGAGAGCTTAGAAGAGGTGGCAGAGCCTCTAAGTGCTGTAACTCCAACCAAAATCTTTTAAGCAATTAGTCCTGTGAAAATTAAAACTGTGGGGAGTTTCATTTCAAACAAATCTCTGCTGCGTGGGTTCTTTGCTGTCTGCTGTGAAAGAAGCTCTGCAGCTGCCTTTCCCCAAGTGAGGCACTGGTGGGCTTTCTTCACTCTGCCCAAATACTATTTTCATTTACATTGATAGGAGCTTATTCTAGCAGAGATCTTTCGGCCTCTGTCAACCTTGGCTGAAAATAAACAGCAGCAGGAAAGACCTGAGAAGACAGGCTAGAATCATGATTATGCTTTGCAGTTATTCCATCAGCATTCATTCCTGCCACTAACATGGCCCATGGAAGCATGGATATAACATATTCCATGTTACAGACCTCCTGTCATGCTGCAGAAGCTTTTCCAATGCAAATGTTTTGATTCCAGTTTTAAATCTCAAGTCCATGCTTTTTTTTTTTCAGTTTCAGCTCCAGAAAGTTCATTGGAGACCCTCACCTTTTGGTTCCTTATAGGCACACAATGTGAAAAACAAAGAAAGGACATCCTAAAAGCTCAAGAAAAAAAAAAAATCAACCAACAAAGAGTAAGCAAAAAAACCAACCAGAAAACTGAGCACTTAAGGCAAACCTCTGTTTTTCTCAATATAGAACCTCAAGAGTTTGAGGCCAGTGTGATTTTTCTGGGGAGGGCATCTTTGCTACAAAACAATGACCTAAGAAATAACCTGAGAAAATGCCCCAGTACTGCCTTAATTCTGAGGAACAGAATATATGTATTATGCTAAGGTTGTTCAAGCTTCTGTGAAGCAAAGATTCTCTGCATCAAGGAAAATGAAAGACAATGATAAAAGCAGAAAACTGGAGACTGTGACACAGGACTCACAGGGCATGATGATGAGCCATAGGGTAAAGGCCAGTCACTGAGGCCCAGATTTATCCCATTTAACTTTAGGCACTTAAATGAATTGGCTAATGTAGGAAACTGGGCTCCCTCTCTAGAAAATATAGAGGAAAAAGCTTCTTCAAAGAGAGTTGAAGCACAGCCAGAATTAACATTTCTCTTCACTGAATATAGGAGAAGTCTAAACTCTGAAATTCAGTGATGCTTCTTACCTGAGACCTCACTTAATTGCACAAAGTTACTCCCTTCCCAGGCATCCCAGACTCAAGTCCAGCTGCCTCCACTGCAGCCTAAGAGGCTCTTGCTGTAATGTATGTCCATTCCTTCTTCTCCCTTATCCAGGAGAGAACAGTTTATTCCTCTCCTCTTTGCAGGAACATTTTACACTGTCACTGCATCCCCTTAGTGATGTGCCTGGAGTAAACAAACCCAGTTCTTTCAGTCTTTCCACTCCAGCCACAGTATTAAGGCCTCTGGTTGTTCTCATTTCTTGCTTTTGGGATCAAGCCACTAGGCTCACATATTTCTAAAAGCTGGCACCCAAATCTGGACACAGGCATTGCCAGCAGGCTAATGCCAAGCATTTATTTGCTACTCTATTTTCAATAGAGTGGAGGGACTATTTTATGTCTTGCATGCAGCTTCTGCTTGTGGTGCTTGTGCAAGCACAGTCACCACTCCCCAGAGACCTTACAGCACGTCAGGATTATCAGACCTTTTCACTGAGAGAGCAACAAGGGCCCTGCCCCCTTAGTTTTGCTCCCACAAGAATGTCTTTTCATGGTAGGGCAGCTGGTGCCAAGAGTAATAAGGGCAGGAAATGGGTATAAAGAGGAAAAGAGAAGTTCATTGCAATCGGTAGGCACTAATCCCACAGGCTGAACACCAGTGGAGAGGCTGAAGTTGTGAGTTATAGTCTGACCTTGCAACATTCATTCTGGGTGCCACCGGGAGAGACATTTATTCCGTCTTGTCCCTTTGTTTCCCTCCCAGCTTTCATGTCACTAACATGTTCAGGTCTGTAGGACCAGATTCAGTCATTCTCCTACCTCACTCAAACCCTGACCCCACTGTAGTGTAACTGCCAGTAGCAAATTAAGTAAAAAGTTTAGAGCAATGCCAAAAAGATGTGATTTCAGAAACAGTTGAATGAGAGCTACAGAGACCTGGGAAACAGTAAGATGCAGTAATGCTGATGTCAGAAGCCCTCCCGTGTTCCTTCCAGAAATGCCTTTCCTGTGTTGGAGACACCCATCATGGAACAAAAGCAGTGACACATGATATGGTTTGCAGTGATCCATGAGTTCTGTAGATAATACATGATGAACAGCAAATACACAAAGCAATCAGCAAGGCAAAGGGTTCATAGAGAGCCTGTGGCCTGAAATACGTTTGCATAAACAAACTCCTTGAATCATTATGAATAATTAATGTGTAAAAAGCCCCATACTCATTCCTGGATAGTGTGCAGAATAAAGGGATAAATAAATCATAAGGAACAAGGTGTTTGCTGAGTGACAATAACTAAGCTAACTACAAGCTTAGCAGTTTCAGATTGCGAGGCTGCAGCGAGTAGCCTGTGGTTACTGTCAAGAACAGCTTGAACACAGAGGTGTCTCAATAACAGTTCTGCTATTTAAAATAGTAATATTATTCTGTCTATAGGAGACCTTTCAGATGAGGACTGCAAAGTGGTTCACAGCTATTCAGACTAACAAAAGCCCAGTGGGAGCAGAAAGAGTATTTATTAGATGCAATTACAGCTTTGTTACTAATGCATTACAAATTTGTTGGTAGGTGAAAGATTTTGCTACTCAGGTATGAGGGAGTTTTATGTATTAAATATAGTAGCTAACAGAGAAAACTTTAAAATAAAATGCTTAATCTCCTTTTTTGTCCAAAGGCATTGTATAAAAGCAGCAGGTGTATCAATGATTTCTTGCAGGTGTCATTTACGTTACTTGGTCATGAATTAAACTTGAAGCTACAGTGAGGTGTTCGTATATTATTAAATGTCTTGCTGATTGAAGAGGAGAGGGGAAAGGGAACTCTAGTTAAACTGACTTCAAAATTAGGATCTTACAATGCAAACTGAGATAAGACTCAAGAATGACTTTGTTTTATCAGACACTGAACAAAACTAGAGAAGCATAGGGCTGGCGGAGCTGTGTGAAACAGCTCCAGTGCAGCTCCAGCGAAGTCACTGCAGTTTTGGTGATTTACCCACACTGACTGACTACCCCCTCTCTGCATCTTTTTTAATCAAAAAAAAAAAAAAGAATTTCTAGAACTTGGCCAATTTTTCTAAGCCAAAAAAGGGGTAGAATGGGTAAGGTGGCAAATAGTGTAATCTATTCCTAAAGGCAATGCCATTTCAAGAGAAATGCATTTTGCTGTGCTGGGGACACCCTGTGCAGAGGCATCATGTTGAGAGGGTTACTACCACTATTTCTGCACGGCATTCCCCTCCTCTTTCTTGAAATAACTTGAACTAATTACAGCCTGAGGAATCTCATAAGAAGGCTTTGAAATTTTGGGGGCATGGGAGGCCTGATCCTGCACGGGGCTGAGTACCCCCTAATCTTCCCCAAATCCCTGTGAATCTGATCTAGCACTACCTGGCTGGATCAGAGTCCACAGTCTGCCGATGTTGCCAGTGTTGTGGCTGCACTGCCCATGGTAAAGTCCCTGGTGATCTGGTACCACCAGCACAGCTTGTCAGGAATGGTGTAGGGACTGACATTGAGACCAAAATCAGACTCAGGGTCACTTCAGGGTTTTTTTCCTTATTAAAACTATGTTTTAAGACCATAATTAATTTATTGGAAGGTGTAGATATATAGATTTAAATTCTGACCAGGTTTCCAGAGGTACAGAACAGATGTTTATCCACTTTACCTCCAGGAAACAGAGGAATGCTGAGCACTTCACCTTTTCACACCAGGGGTCTGTTGCTAAATGCAGACTGAAGAGATACTTCCCAATAGGTGGTACCTAAAGAGAGGATTTGCCATCAGAAATATGCTGTTACCTGCAGAGCTGGAATATCATAATTTAATTTGTTATTACAAATTAATAAGCAAACTGGTGGATAGTGAGGCAATTTATTGCTATCTCAACAATATTTTATGATAGATAGGAAAAAAGTGCATGTCCTGGTCCACAACTATTGAAAAGTAAAACATGCAGAGGTGACAAATAGCTTAATCCAAAGATGCAGTATCAGGGCCACAAAGAAATGGTCAACAAAGGATCTCATAACAAGTAAGAAGAGGTTATTAGAAGCAGATGTGTTACTTTAGGCACTGTCTTAAACACAGTGAATGTGTTTAGGAGAAGTAGGTACAAAAGAATCCCAGCACTTCTCCTTTCCTACTTGCCAGAGGACTCAGCTGGTCTGCAAGTCAGTCAAGGCAGTGCATTAACCTGAGTGAGCTGGGAGGTAGGATATGAGGTAGGTGAAGTCATTCTGTGACAACTGAACCCAGCAGTTTACACACAGTATCATGCGTTGTCCACATCTAAGGTTGATGTCAAGGATCTTTAAATTTTCTCAGAATTTTCCAGAAGCAGATATCAAACACATTTATCAGAGAGGTCCAAAACCACAGGTTAGGAAAATAAACAAACAAACAAGCCACAAACAAAATCTCCACAGAATTAGACCAAAGTTTTACAATTATTTTTTTTTAAGATAACTGTTAGCTTTTGGGTTTTCTTATAACACAATAAAAACTCCACATAGCACTGCATGCACCCCAGCTAACACTGATGCATCCCACTATTTCTTCCTCTTTTAGCTAATCCTGTGTTTATTTGCACCAAATAAAAGCCGTCAGGATCCCTATGCTTTTTGGAGGGGTACATCCCTCATTACTTTGCTCTGTTCAATGCATAGTAGTGTTGTGCATTTGCTGGCTACCTGAGAGGACAGAGGGCTGTCAAGAGATGCTGATAGGCAATGACTGCTGCTTATCAAACCTAAGTTAAGATTTATTTTTTCTCTTAATAGAAACAAAAATCAAAGTTGGCTTAATAGATACCAAGGCAACTTAGGAGGACCACCACTTAGAAAAAGCCTGTCACTGAGCATTATGAACTCCTGAAAAGACAGGTTTGCAAAACAAAATTTGCAACTCAGCATTCCCCAAAAGCTTAGAAAAGAACTCTTAATGCCAACAAAAAGGAGAAACCATTCAGCTTTTTCACATGTTGTGACACAGTCTCAGCTGTTTGGAGATCTTTCCCAGGGTACTGCCCTAAGTTAGCATGAACCACAACTGACTTTTTTTTTGCTTTAAAAAAATCCAGAATGTATTTTCTCCCAGTGGGAGCCTTAACCCATTTCCCTACAGAATCCGCAGCCTCAGTTCTACAGCTGGAGATGCTCAGCCAACAACACTGGGCTGACCAGACATCTAAATCAGTCTTAATCCTCGCCCACTATCACAGCCAGCTGGAGCTGAACCCCTAGCCATGCTGCTCAAGTCAGTCTTTTGCCATTCAGAACATATATGCAGATTCCCACACATCTGAAAATACTGCTTCCACTCCAAGCCATCTGAACGAGTCTTTTTGCACATTCCACACACTTGTTTACATGCTCTAGTTCTCCATAACGTGAAGGGGAAAGAAATGGTTCCCTGACTTTCACACTTCACTGACCAGCATGTTGCTGGGCACCAAAATACTGACACTGTGCTTTTTCATTGCCCCTTATACCCACAACTCAAGAGATGCTTTAAAAGCGCCGATTTTGTTTCAGTTAAAAAGTGAGATGATATTTCCCAAAGCATCCTACAGATGAGTAAGCTTAAGGAAGGAGAAATTAGGCAACTTCTTGCAGGCAGTGTGCACTGAGGCAGGAGTAGACTAGAGTAAAATCTCAGAGGACTCCTAGTCATCACTCCTCTGCTCTTGTCTCTGACCACAATCTCCCTGTATAAACAAAGGCTCTGGCCACTGCAGTGTTTTCAGGCCTGCTGTAAAATGTTTTGCCACCCTTCCCACAGGAATCGTGGATGCTTAAAAAAGAGGCAGCCTTACTTAGGTTTTTCTCACAGTGCCAGTGTGTCTGTCGAGGAGATGGACATCAAGGAAATATAGGGAGATGCAGACCTGGCAGTTCAAGCAATTAAAGGCTTAGTTATAATCTGGATTAATGAGCACACTATTATTGCTTGAGATTAATATTAGTCCAGATTGTAAATAAAATGCTTCTGTCAAATATTTGTAAGTATGAACTTCACAAAAATTGCACCAATAGCAAAAGGAACAGTCTGCTACCAAAAACACAAAACCTGTCTTGTTCTTAGCAAAGTTTGAACGTTACTTTTACAGATTCAGTACTGCAGGATGAATGATAACACAATGGTAAAAGCACTCTATGAACTAGGACATCAGTCAGGCCCCTACAGCAACTACAGGTCTAGATCATGCAGGTGGCAAAGCGTCACTGAGTAAGGCAAAATAAGACTTTCTCCTGGGTGAGATGCTTCAAAGTCAAGCAGCAGACCTCGTCTGAGTGGGATGGAGAGAGACTGGGGGAGAGAATACTGAAAACTGTCGTCTCAATAGACAAAGAGCCAGTTCGTACACTGGTGCAACCAATAAATGGGTGCAACTCCTTTTGTATTAGACTTCTCTATGACAAATAAATATAATTGGCATGAGCCAGGAGTTTTACTCCCATTCAAATCTTCTTTAAATCTTCCAAGATGCTTCCAAAGAGCACTGGAAAAAAAAAAAAAAAAAAGAGTCCTCAGTCCACTCTGGGAGGATCAAATAGTGTTGAACTCACTGGTCAAACTGAGCCTTTTTCTGAATTTTGACTTTTTAGCAAGAGGAAAACACCAATTTCAGAAGAAGGCTTTGACTTGACTATTCCTCAGCACCATTTTACTCAGTGTGTGAGCCAGACAGAAAATCATACAGTCATTGCACCTCCTTTATCATCTGAAGGGAATTAATTACAGCGTGTTTGTAAGAGGGAAAGAGGGTCTCCTGATGAAAAAAAATGGTCCAAACAAGGGCTGGGTTGCTGTGACTTCCCCAGTACCAGGATTTATTTATGTGTGTTCAGATTGGTTTAGAGCTTTTCAAAACGTTGATAGGCTCAGTCCTGTACATGCTAACCAACACATCAGACACAGCCCTTGAGTCAACAGGAATTAATTCACAGCTTTGGACTCCCTCAGTCAAATTCAGGGTGTGCTTACTGAGGTAGCACTCACTAGTAGTGAGTGTTCCTCAGGTAATTATGGTGTTACACACAGAGGATAGGGCTGGAAAGTATGGCCACTTCTGCTATTTAATACATTTGCTTTACATTTTCACAACACTGTTTAGCTGAAACCAACTACATACAGTATTTGGAGCACTGTCACATGTATTCAAGAGATAATGTCAATGGAATTGCGTGCTGTCACAGCATAAGAGCCTCCCACTGTTGCTGAAATGCCAAATTGAAGCTGAGGCATTTATGGAAAATAAACGTCAAGTCAAAGCCAAGATGTTTATTTTAAAAACAAGAGACATAGATCTTGTGGCAATATTCCATCATGTCTCTATTTCTCTAACAACAAATGTCCAGTGTGAATAGAGCCAAGTGACAATTTCTTCCTGGGACAGCGTGAAGAGGGTGAAGCTTGATCACTTCACATGAGGACTCTCAGAGTTACTTCTCATCTGCTTTCCCCCAGTTGAGGTTTTAGTCAACTGCCCAGGTAACAAACACAAAATGGTTTCTTGGGTGCATGCTGAGTTTACAAAGATATTTGGGAAGACAGCAGGAAGAAAAAGGGAGAGCAAATGCATTTTTAATTTGCTTTCTCAAGAGAATGACAGCCTGAAGCTCGCTGAAATCAACAGGAGGCCATCCAGGCATTTCAGTGGGCTTTGACTAAAGCCTTAAGGGAACAGTAAATATTTTAAGAGGACATTATATTAAGAACGGTGTCCCCTGGATTTGATGCATGAAGGCATGACTGGACCAAGGCTGAGCAGGGAAGACAAGATCCTTCTGGGTCATAAGGGGCACCACAGTCACCCCTTATGCCTGGCAGGGAACTGCTCCTCCTGGCTGCTGGCCCACAGGAGATTCCTGCTCTGTCCATGCCAGCCTCACAGCCACAGAGAAACTTTGTTCACTGCATTTCTCCAGGAAGGCTTCCTTAAATCCAGCTGGTGACCCAGTAGCAAAGGTGACCAAATTTATTTCTCTTTTCAGAGAAAAAACTAAAGTTACTTGTCGAGAACCAAGTTGCTGAGATATGGTAAAAAAACACGTTAAAGCTAAAAGTAAAAGCTGGAAATGTCTGGATCTTAGACATGATGAAATCTGATCCAGAGTTGAGAATTACAGTTTTGTCAAATCTAACTGTAAGGCCCAAGAGATGAGACACCCACTGCTACTCCTAGCAATCCAAAGGATTTGATGTCCTAAAAGTTCTTTCAGATATTAATATCAAATTTTCCCTTTCATTACATTAACAATCAATAAATCTTCCTGTCTTCATCTAAATTATTCCTCTCCCTCACTGATGATTTTTTTTGTTCCTCCAGTTACATTAAGAGATTATGTCTTCAACAAGTTGAATTGCCTTTCCACTCTCCTCATCTGATAATTCCACCATCTTTCTTCAGACATTCATCACCCTTCTGCCAACATCCTCCCTCCCCAGCCAACCTCACAGGCTGTGTAAGACACAGCACGCAGAGCTCAGAGCAGCCCTGAAGATTCAGGGATGGCGTTCAGCAGCAAATCAGAGCTGGCAACAGCAAATCCACTGGCCCCAGCACTGCTCTAGCTACAGCTACAATGAAGGAAGTGGTTAGTCCCAGTGTCCAGCACCATTCCCAGTCTCCTGCCCACTGCTGGTGCTGCTGGCATTCTGTGAGGCAGTGCTGTGAATGTAGGAACATACCCATTCAACAGGATGCTCATTTTGCAATCTGTTTTGTATGGAGGGAGAGGCAGAAAGCTGTTCAAACCATCTCAGAGGACTAGGATTAAAACCACACCTAGATAGGCCACTTCAGTTCCTGAAATGCTGAACCTTCACAGCTCATGACAATAAGGTTCTTCAAATGGAAAGCATTTTGATACTCATTGGATCTACTTGTCATCCTCTATGCAATATAAGACCAATCTCTCCTAATAACTACTGAGAGTTTGGGCTTTCTTTTTTCTTTTTTTTTTTTTAATGACGTCCAAAGGAAAAAATAAATTGGTTGCTCATTAAAAATTGAGCTCTGGAGAGCAAGTAGAAACAAACCATTTCAGTGCTGTAAGTTCTTCTCTTGACCTAACATCCTTAAATAATAAGCAAACAAAGGGTGGTATTAAAATCATCTTAAAGAGCTGTCTGAAATGTAAAAAACAAAACAAAACAAAACAAGGGAAAATTTGAGTTAAAGGAAATTTGCAAAAGGTAGTGCCTTGAAAAGGGTTAAGATTACAGTGAATATTTGGCTGTTCTGTGGCGCAAGGGCCAGAGGGATGTTCTGTACAGAAATTGTAAATTTGCTTATTTTTTCCTTTGGAGATGCATTGTTTCCCAAAGACATTCTGGCTCCAGCTCTGATCTGACATTCCAGATTGACGCGTGTTAAACCAACAAAGATACTGAGAAGCAACACACAATTACGCGTCTTCTGGTTTACTGCATACTTGCAAGTAATTTTCTTTACTTCTCCAACCTTTAAGCTATCTTCTCTTACAGTGGGTAACAGAAGATAACTTAAAGATTAGAGAAGTAAAAGTGGGTCTCCAGCTGGAGACCTCACAGGACAGCTTGACAGGCAGTGAGTTGGCATTTTATTAGTTTATGGTATTTAATAACTGTATAAAGATACTATAGCAATAATGGGTCTGGAGAGATGACAGATGGATGACGCTGCAGGAATAGCAAGCAAAACAGCTACAGGGTATCCCCAACACTGCTTCAGTGTCATCTTGGGAAAAGTATTTAAGATTTTATCAGATTTTTATCTGGCTGATCTTGCACTAAAATGAACTATGCACATTCACAACATTCATCCAAGCATCTCAGCTGTGAAGGCTTTGGTGCATAATGCACCACAGGGCTTGTATTTACTTAAAGTGCTCCAGCTAGATGTAGAAAAGAAAAAATTGTTTCTACCCCACAGCCCTCTAATCTGGTTTCAGATTATTATTTTTTTTAAATCAGGATTACAGAGACCAGACCTGGACAAATATTCCTGGACGCAATCCTTCTGCTTTTCATTTTGCATAAGGTCTCCCTCTGCTCTTGAAGATGAAATGCCTCCTGCCCTTCCCACCAAAGAGGGTCACACTTTGGTCCAGCAGATGACGAGCCGCAAAGCAAAGTCCATGGGAACATGAGGGAACAGTTTGCCAAGCAGCAGGTCCATGCTGGTGTGTGGCCTTTAATCAGGGTTAAATAAACAGTATGTAAATAAATAAATATTTTTTCCCAGGTTATGACCTTGTAAATCAAGCCTAAGCCTGGAAGGGATTTTTATGGTCCAGCTGGAGCAGCAGAGCAGTCTTGGCAGAATAAATATATAGAGGAAAGAAAATAACCGTGCCTTCCAGTTGCTCCCAGAGTGCTGTGGGGAATGTTTGGTGCTGCTGTAAGACATGCTGATGATTAAAAAGGCAGGAGAGAGGGGACATTGCTCTCATTTACTCAGTGTCTGTTCCACATTATTTTAAGAAGCTTAAAAGAGGAGTAAAATGCAGTTAAATGCACCCAAGAGCAATCTTATAGCTTTGGATCCAAATAGGAGGCCAAGAAAGCAAATGGAAATGCAGCCCAACTAGTTCCTAGCAGCAGGTTTCACAGAAGTGGATGGGAGCTAGGCAGGGATTTGCTCAAAGTCTGTTATCTGGGCATTGCAGCCTTGGGATGTTTCATGTACTTTATTGCTCATTACCAAATAATGGTTCTAACAGTACTAATATTTAGAGCAGTCCCTCGGTTTAGTGCGGTTTAACCAGACTCTGTAAAAGCTACTGTCTGCATTTTTAAAAGTCCAGAGAGACCTGTTCAATGTGACAGAGGAAAGCCAGAAAGGCGAGCTGGGACTCCCACCTCCCACCCCTGTAGTGGCTTGGTCTGGCAGGGCTGGATGTGATGAGAAAAAGAGGGTTTGCAGTGGGGAGATGGAGGGGATAAGCCACAACCATAGTCTCTGCACAGAGCTGGTCACATCTTCCCTTAAGCCAGAAGGTTTTACATGAGGGCTCTGGGGTTACCCAGGCTGGGGGATGAGGCACTGGTGACAGGGGGCTTGCGAGCGTGGGGCTTGTCCTTCGTGGGGACACCCCGTGGGAGGAGATGTCAATTGCTTTTCGACGGAGAATGACGCTGACAGTGCCGGTATTTGGCATTTTGCTTTTTCCAGGGGTAAAGAGGGGGAGCTTCTGCTTCGGTAGCTCCAGCAGTTGGCAGGAGCCCACCCTGCCCACAACCCCGCACGGCAGCGGGGGTGTCCCGGGGAAGGAGGGGGTCCTGTGCCCGGACAGCCGCGGGGCAGACAGGGCGGTCCGGGAGGGGAACCGACAGGGGTATGGGCAGGATGCGGGCTGGGATACCGACAGCGGTACTGGCGGGATGCGGGCAGGGATGCGGGCAGGGATACGGGCAGGGGAAACCGGCGGGGATGCGGGCAGGGGTACGGGCAAGGGTACCGGCGGGATGCGGGCAGGGACACGGACAGGGGTACCCGCGGGGATGC